>LGRX02016245.1:0-13300 GCA_001247695.2 Cymbomonas tetramitiformis
TTAACTTGAAGGGCTCATTGGGGCTTCCTCGGCGGTGCTTTCAAAATTTGGAGACCTGTGTCGTCAAGATCTTGAGCTGCTCTTTCTGCAGTGTCTTATCAAAAGTTTGATCTGAGTTCATCTTGACCCTCAAAATCTCGGTTGAAGTAGGGTGGATATTTCCCAATTTTCCTTAAGATGGCTTAAGCCACCTTAAGCCAATTAGCTCACGGGGGCTTCCTCGAAGGCGCTTTTCAAAATTTGGAGACCTATGATGTCAAGATCTCGAGCTGCTCTTTCTGCAGTGTGTTGCCAAAAGTTTGATCCGAGGTCATCTTGACCCTCAAAATCTCGATTGAAGTAGCATGGATGTGCAAAAACCGGAAAAAATCGCTCAAAATTCACTAAATATTGCACCCTCTTGGATACTTCCCAAAATTCCTCACCGGGAACTTGGGCTCGCCGAATAGTGCATATAGTGTCTAAAAGAAGACATTGTCGCCGTCATTTTGAGCTAAAAAAGTCTAGTTTCCGGTACCGATAGCTCCCGGAATGATTGAAAATGTTAAGGTGGCTTAAGCCACCCTGAATCGCTGTTAGGGTGGCTTAAGCCACCCGAAGGGTAATATATAGCCACAATGCACACGCATGCGCGGCTCCACCGGTCGGTGGTGCTGCATGGACTGCCTCGGCAGTCCCGACTACGGCGACTTTACCGCCTACGCCGTTTCGTGACACTCTTGGCGACGCGGTGGGTGGTGCCGCGCCGGATGCCATCCCGCCGGCGCGGAGACAGGCGCGGTATCGAGAGTTGCGTCAGGGGTTCACTTACGGGGCCTTCTACGGCATCATCCGCACTGCCGCCAGGGACCTAGGATCCTGACCCTGACTGGATTCCCCCGTCACCACCTTACTCACCACCACCTTACTCACCACCACCGTACTCGTCCGAGGACGAGGCACCGAGCTTAGAGAGCTCGGCAATTGACATCGGACGAAGTTTCATTTTTTCGTCCACGCATGATTTACCACCGGCCCTGGGGGCCGGCAACTACTGCACCCTCACGCTGCTCCGAGCTGGCCGACCAGTTTCGGAAACCTCCACCAGTGGCTGAGGTTGCTTCCACCGTGCCTGCCTAGAGATTAGCTAGTGATTAGCTTTCTAGATATGCAGAAGAGCTCCTTGAATTTGGGCTGTGTTTAGGGCTTTAGCACTTAACAATCGTATCTGGCAATCTTTGCTGTGAGCTGGGACCGCCCTGACCAAGAGTACAGGCCCCCAGTTGTGCTACAGTTTCCTCCTGAAGTTGAGTAGGGAGTTTGTTGCTTCGTTTCACCACTAGCTCCGGTCACCACCCTAGGTGGTGTGCTGGATGTGACACACCGACAGCTTAAGCTGTCACTTGTCACTTCCTATACAGTAGTAGGCTGGGTGACCGTCACCAGTAGACGGGAAACACCCGTTAGGTATTTATGTATGCCTCACTTTTATCAATTACTCTTTACCGTTCTGATATCGTAACCCTCAACTCAGGGTTTATCTCACTGGTTAGAGTTACAACAGACCTATATATTTAACATGCCGATTCTACATACAACCTCGCGAGACCCGCCTCGTGAACCGTATGCTGCGTGACCCGCCTCGTAATTGCCCAAGTACGAATTTTTGGTCTGGGGTACCATCTCGGCCTGGAGCGCCGACCTCTGCCTAATCCTTCCGTTTCGGTTCCCATCACCGGACGTTCCTTCGATTCTCGAGCCATCTCATGAGTCACCTGCTTCAATTTTGCGTTGGAGCCGCATTGTTGATCCTGCTGTGGAGTACCCTCGCTCTGGAGCACCGACAACCGTTATCCCGTTTTTATCCCATTCGCGACTGAATTCATTTTGAAAGCCGCCCATTTTACGAGCCGTCTCGTAACTAGCCCTTTGCATCTGTGCACTGGAGTCGCAATACCTTTGCCTTTCTGGTCAGCAGTACTTTCGTATCGAAAAACTGGCTTATGGCACGCCGATTTTGACCTCACCGATGTCCACTACTGTACCCGGCCTTGGGTACATCACGATGTACCCAACGTACGCAGATTTTCCCGTGTCATTTGTGCACCGATCGCGTGAACAAATGTCTTGACAATACCCTCCCTACAAATTATTGGCCTGTCCACACGCGTGGAAATTCAGATGAACGACGCGTGGATTGCAGATGGACGCCGTATGGACGCTTTTTTTGCAAAATCCACACGTGTGAAAATGTCTAATTTGCAAAAGTGATGTTCATACGGTGTCCATACGATAAATCCACACGTCGTCCATACGTGTGCTCCCGTGTGGACGACGTATGCTAGTTTACCTGATTTTATTACGCGTGTGGACGCTCCGTACACTGCCCGACCGTATGGATAGGTGCCGTCCATACGCATGAACCGTTGGAAATTGCTGTCCACACGTGCGGACAGCGAGGAATGCCGCTTCTACCCCTCCTCAGCCATATGGACACCATGGGGACGTGTCCCTGGACGGTACCGACGCGTACGGACGACGTGTGGACGGGCGTATGGACAGTGTGAGGCCCGTGCCGTGCCAGTCTTTTGCGCTTGTCCGCACGTGTGGACAGCCATTGCACCCGGGCCTGGGTGTACCCGAGCACTGCTTGCCCCTTCCTCAGCCATATGGACACCATGTGGACGTGTCCCTGGACGAACCCATGCGTACGGACGACGTGTGGACGGGCGTATGGACAGTGTGAGGCCCGTGCCGTGCCACTCTTTTGTGCTTGTCCGCACGTGTGGACAGCCATTGCACCCGGGCCTGGGTGTACCCGAGCATTTCCTGCCCCTTCATCAGCCACATGGGCACCATGGAGGCGTGTCACCGATCGAACCCATGCGTACGGACGACGTGTGGACAGACGTATGGACGATCGGAATTCGCCAATCCATACGTATGGACGTCGAAATTGGAGTTTGTTGAAACACGCGTGTGGACACATACATCCGCGCGTGTGGATAAGAGTTTACCCGCATGGATTAGCGGAATCATGCGTGTGAATACAGGTATCCGCCTACATACGGTTTATTTACATATATATTACATCGTGTATCATCCGCAATCATCTGAATCAGATGAGCTACTACTGTCATCCTCGCTACTACTGTTACCATCGAGTTCACGGAAGAAATCCGCCTTGCGATCCAACACAACTTGCAAGCAATCAGTTCGTCGTCGAATGGCCAAAGGGACAGCATTTCCTTTGAACCGGGCAAGCCAAGCCGGCATGAAAGGAACATCCTGAATTACCACTTGATTCTCAATGCTGTTTGCGCGAACGAATGGCTGAGACACGTCCCATGGCATGTCTTTGCGCAGGTAAATGTTCTTGCTGATGTCGTCCGCAAGCGCAGCCGCCTTTGGGTACCAACGGGCCTTCAACAGAAAGATCTCGTGACCGGGAAGGTCAAGCTTGACAATCTTCATGATTTCCCCATACCTATCTTCAACGTCATCGTCCGGTATCTCGCCTGTAAGAAGTTGGGCTTGAGTTGGCACTCCCGGAGTTCGAAAGATGCTCTTGAAATACCGTTGACAGCTCTTCAAACCAATGTCGCTGTCGTGCACTCGGAAATCTTCACGCCCGATCTTGATGCTAGGATACTCCGTCCACGGGGCGATGCCGGCTAAGGCGAAGGCCTGCTCCTCCTCGGTGAAAGGCTGAATCTGCAAAGTTGTTGGGCACCTCCGCCACGTGTCTGGTTGTAGAAACACCGGAACCCCGTCATTCGTCATCGGCCTTCGACGACCCGCCCGTCGGTTGCGACGATTCCGTTGCACAGCGTTCCTGCATTCGCAAGGTACACACGGGTGGACTCAGTGTTCCGTACGTTGTCATACGGTGGCCGTACGCCGTCCATACGCCATCCACATGGCATTTGCACAATTTACAGACACGCATATGAGTTGGTACCTGTTGAATAAGGCGAGTCTGTCGTCGAAATTTTTGCACAGAATGTCGTACTCGGGGAACTCGGTACGAAGATAAACTTGAATCTTTTCCCTGTCATCTGTTGCGATTGACGCCGCGCAAGTGAATTAGTTGTCTCACAAGAAGACTGAAGAGAGAAAAAACGGACAATAGTGAAAACCTATCCGTGCGTACGGACAGGTATTCCACACGTGTGGGCGGCGTCGTCCGCACGGAAGGCCCTTCGTCCACGCGCTTGGACAAGTGCTATTGATCAAACGGACAATAGTAAAGTACTGTCCGTGCGTATGGATCGTTGTCCACGCGTGTGAACAACTACGTGCAAACGTACTTACAAAGCATCCACACGCATGGACAGACTGACATGCATGGTACACATAATACTTATGGATGTGCTCACCAGCGGATGGCCGCGCACAGTGCTTGATTTTGTTGTAAAGATGTTCTGCTTTGCAGGAGGTCGATAATGCGGAGCTCGACCAATTCGATGCATCTGCTTGATGCCCGCAACCATGGAAACCGTTCGCCGCAACTCCAATCCTTTCATCATGCTGGCGACTGGTTGTGAGCGGGTCTTGATGGACAGCTTCAACAACCCGAAATAATCTTCGAAGACATACATCCAGATTTCCCGTGCAGGGCCGTTGTCCTTCAGCTGGTCGACAATGTGCACGAGAAGATGCGACATAATCACCAACGCCTCAGGGGAGTTGTTCCGCTCCATCTCATCTCTCAACTTCATGACTCGGCTCTGCAGCTTGTTCATTTCCTGAAAGGCAAAATGAGAGGCAACCTTAATCTCGAACCGGGACATGACAGGTGTGAATACTGGAGGAACACCCGGATGGACAACGACTTCATACGTCGTCCGTGCGGCGTCCGTACGGTGTCCACACGGAAGCACACGTGGATTAGGCTAATTAACGTACCTCTGGATCAATTGAGGGGGCGGTTAATTCTCGAACCACCACCGCAAATTCGCCGACGAACTTCGCGTATTGTGGACGGAGAACTTGCCCGTCAGCATTTTGCCAGGATGCAATAACGCCCAGTATCCCAGAAGTGAGGGATACCACCAGCTCCGCGGCCTTCATCTTCCGCACCTTATTCGGGCTGTTGTACTTCTCCTGCAAAAGTTTCTTAGGTAGAGGTCCCATATTTGTCGGGAGCTTCAGACTTCGTACCCACTTGATTGCACCGGTCTTTGCGATCGGTGACAGTCCCCACGGTGATGGTTTGTCTGCGAAGAATTTACATTGTTAGGCATACAGTGGAGGGTCCATACGTCGTCCGAACGGTGGCATAGGACGTCCGTCCGGACGGAACAAGGTGTCCACCCGTATGGAACAGCAGAAACTCGCAAACGACCTACCAGCTTACCTGCCAGTCGCTTCGCAGCAGATCTTCGATCGTTTACATTTCTGGGTGGGGTGCGATAACCCACGATCGATGGACCTTCATCTTTCGCGCATAGTTGCGTGTGTTCGGTCCCCAACCATCACCAAAAATCACGCAGTGGACGCCGTGAATCAGGTTGTACAAGATGTGCATCAAGTCGAGAAGGTAGTCTTTTACAACGTCAAAATCAGGAATGATTGACATCGGGCATGGTTCCTTGACCCCGCTCTGCTTCATGAATTCCTCGATGATTGATTTAGGCACTCGTCCCTCTCTGATCATCTTGGCGTGGAGCTGTTGGGTTTCGCGGACTTCGCTGTTGGTGCGAAGAGGAATTGATTCACCTGCTCAATGCCGGCGGAGAAAATCAACACAACACGCTTAGACGGTGAATCACGCGTACGGATGACATATGGTTCCGTCGTCCACGCGTATGGACGCCGGTATCCACTAGCCCGAACAGGGTGTTCTTTAACACATAATGTAAGCTAAAAATCCACGAGCTGTCCGTGGGGTGTCCACACGGTGGGCACACATACAGCCGAAGAAGGAAAGGGGACAAACGAAGGGGTCATGCGTTTACCTGGTTGCAGTCCTTGGTGTAGTGAGGAATATATGATTTTCGTTAGACCAGATGTAGATTTCTCAGTACCCCGTATCCAGCATCTTAGGCAACCTAAGTACGAATTAGCTCCCAATCGTCTCGCTGCGTCGCTCAAGCCAACGTAGTCTTCGAGCACTTTGTACAGCACGAGCTTGAACGTGAAAACCGTGTTGGTAATCACATCGAACATGCGTACGCCGATAGTCAGTCTGTTAACCTCCAAGGTGAACATGTCGTAGAGCTTGCTGCTGACTTTCGGTTTTCCATCCCAGATTCCCCAAGTCATCACGTATTCTCGTTTGCAGCGAATTTCTCCTGGGAAATTGACAATCGTAAAACACAGCGGAGTCACCGTGCGTATGCCGTCGTTGAAGGATTGGACGCCATCCGCACACGCCATGATGGCAATGTTCCTCGGGTCTTTAAAGTCGTCCCACTTGTTGCGAACGAAGTTGAGAAATCCTGGCGAGTCTGCACGAGCATTGGGAAACGATACATGAGAATTCCTTACACTAACTGTCCACACGGGTGGATAACTAAGTACACACGTACGGACGACGAGCGAACGAATTGTCCATACGGTGTCCACACTCATGGACAGGTTTGCACGAGCTCTGGGAAATGGCACCTAAGATTTCCGCAATTAAACTGTTCACACGAGTGGATAACGAGGTCCGTGCGTACGGACGGCGTACGTATTTACCATCCATATGGTGTTCACCTACATGGACGAGTTTGCACGAGCAGTGGGAAATACGACATACGAATTCCGCACTTGCTTCGTCCACACGGGTGGACGATGCTAATCGTACCCACGGACGATGTACAGTCCTTACGTCCATGCGGTGTACACAGTCACGGATTGAAATTTCGGAGTAAACTCACCCAGTATACCATGTACCTCCGCTCGGGGGTCTTTGTCCAACATGCCTTCTTTCCACCACGTACGCGCTAGCATGGCTAACTCCGGCGTCAGGAAGAATACGGTGAACAGCGTTTCGAGCGGCCACCATCGAAAAATACAGCGAGCTCGACCAGGAATGTATACCCCCTTCACCGTCTTTCCGTCCTCGTATCTCGGTTCCAGGCATTTCGGACACTTGTCGCGGTTGGCGTGCTCGTCCTGAAAGAATTCGGAGCACTCGGGGCAAACGTCCACTTCGTTGTATCCCTTGAACATCTCCTTCCACTTCTGCAATACTTGTGCATAGGTAGATGGAACCTCTGCGATGTGAGTATGTGCACTATCGGCTACTTTGTCGACGTAGTGAACACGCAGAATGTTCAGAATCGCATCGAAGTAGGCCTGCGAGCTGTTGTGGTGGTTGTGGGAGACGAGAAGATCCAACACGAAATTGTTCGCCACAACGTCAGCGGACGCTTGGACGTTTTCTAGACTTTCCTGCGCACACAAACACACACACACACACACATCCTCAAAGAAGGCATGAATGTGATGAATGCTGATGAATTGCAGACTTAGCTGATAAGGAAGACCTACCTCTGCGCTTGGGTCCTCTTGAGGTCCCAAGAAGAGCCGATTGATTTTTTTGATCGTCGCATCTGCTGCCTCGTGGATGGCAACATCTTCTGGGAATTCCTCCTCCTCACTATGTTCATCTTGTTGTCGCTCTGGTGACGGCGATCGATCACCATAAAGTCCATTGGCACGCACGTGCCGGAGAGTTTGCTTACTGGATAACCACCTTTCACCATTGCATTCAACGCAGGGACAAAATGACATCTTTGGTCGTCCGTGCGTCGTACGTACGGCGTTCGTACGCTAGGCTTAGGTTTCCAGCGTATGGACAACGGTGTTCATACGTTCCATGTCACATCTGCGCGAATGCACCGACACTTACGTCAAGGTTGTAAACTCGTGGTCCACACGTTAGATTAAGGATGGACGCTATGTGTTGTCCGTGTGGATTCCGCAAGCATTCTAGTCCATGAGAGCGGTTGTCCACACGCGTGGAAACGTCAGTTAGCTGTCCATGTGGGGTTCGTACGAATTTTCGTATGAATAAGCACATTTCCACACGTGGGCATGTCCCATGGACGGTCTGTCCATATGGTTGGAAAAATCAGCACATTTTGAACAGTCCGCATGGATGGATAGGGAAAGCACACGCTGAATTACGAGTTTTCGTACGACTTTATAGTGTTTGTACGCTTTTTGTTGAAAAATGTCCACACGCGTGGAAACGTCAGTTAGCAGTCCATACGCTGTCCATCTGAGTTAGCCTTGACTGTCCGTATGATTCATGTCCCATGGACGGCCTTTTTCAGACCGTCCATATGACATGAAACTGGACCTCATGGAAAATAAAAACATACAAACCGTATGGACAGCGTACGGACAGCACATTTTACCACACGGTGGACACTTGGGTAGAAATACTTAGCGAAAAAATGGCAAAAAAAAATCCCTTAAAAAGGCCGATGGAGGGCTAAAATCGGAGCGGGGGGACAAAAAAATAATTAAGCGGGAGGGGGGTTAGACGCCCTCTCGCTGCTTGCTATTTACCCCAGAACAGGCACTCAGTGGGATTGTTTCCCAGCGGACAGTGCAATCGACGGTCCAGATGAACCCCCCACTCTTAATCGGACGGTCTCCATGAGTTACTGAGACTTAAAATTGCATGAAGGCGTGGGTGGGCACCCACGGCGCCCCTTGTAGACTAGCGCGTTGTCGGCGGCAATCGCCCATATCGCTACCCCACAAGGGGGACCGTGGATGCCCATGCCTTCACGGGGATTTGAACCCCGTACCCTCGCGTACAACGCGTTCGGCTTACCAACATTTGACCACTCGGCCACGCACCCACGGTGATGGAAACCTGCTGCACCGCAAAACTTATATTCATAAAATCGCGTTTCCCTACAGAGAGGACTCTGATACCAATTTGAAAAAGAAAAAAGAAATCGAGACATGCATGTGCAAAATCGCCCATGGACGACGCTGTCTCATACACCAGCTCAACGGTCATACGTTCGGACGCCCGTACTGTACGGATGAACGCCACGAAGGCAGCGCTGTCCACGCCCGTGAATACCGTTTTCATGCCATCGCCGCCAAAAGTAAGCCAAATACAAACGCCCACAGTCCTCCAGCAAACGAACCTCCTCGCTTTTTTGTTTCGTAAGTTCCCAACATGACCAGATTGCGAGTTCAGCCCGGAAGACAACGCACACAGAAACCAAAATCACCACCCCCCGCCCCCACTTCCACGACACCGACCCGTCGCCAAACCAACTTGGTCGAGGCGACCGGGTCAAACTCCGCGATGCAGCAAATGATGCAGCAAATGCAGAGCATGCAGCAGCAAATGCTGATGTTTGCAGGGGCTGCCGGGGCGGGGGGTGCAGCCAAACCTGCAGAGGCTGCGCAGGCCGCAAATACAGAGCGGTTGGTGTTGGACCCGGGCGCCCAAGTTTTAAACGACATGAAGGAAGACGCCCGGGAGATAATCGACGACTGGCATGGAACAGGCAAGCTGCCCCCTGGGACGGTCGCCGTCATCGGGGTGGCCGTGCACAACAAGATATCCAAGCATATCCAGTCCCGACACCCGCAGGTGCCCCTGCGCATGGTCAAAACATACGTCACCAACCGGTTGAGTTATTTAAAAAATAACTCGGATGGGCCCGGTCGCTGGAAATTTAAGGTCACCCAGGACTTCCCCGACGGGTTTCACATCCGGTACAAGGGTCCAGCGGCCGGGTACAAGGTGTACGGGCACAGGGATATGCCGACCCCGGAGGAGACAGATGCGTGCCTGCGGGTGGCTCTGGCAGTGGCTGCTGGGAACCCACTCACCGAAGGCAAGCACTTTGAGATCTTCAAAGCGCTTGGTGCCCAAGCCCCTGAAGCTCCTGAAAAGAAACCGAAGGTAACTTTTGTGCTCTTCCGCCTGTAAACTGCGGTGTCCACTCGCTGTCCAACGGTGTCCAGGCGCGTGGTTATGTGAACCCTTTTTCAACTTGTGCCGCTTGATTGTTTCCACGCTTATGAACCACGTAGTTTGCACGTTGTCCACAGGGGTGTACGTTTTGGCTAGTGAGCGCCAGTTCTTAACTGTTTTTCTTATATGTTTCCACGCGTGTGTCGCCCGTACGAACGACTTAGTCCATACGTCGTCCCCACGGTGTCCAGGTGGAAGCGCCCCAACAGACGGTCTCCGAAGGGTCGGCGCCGCAGGCAGACGAGCACTCCCCCAACCTGGAGGGCCCTTTGGCTGTCGGGGACCAGGTTGACGTGTTTGCCACCGCCCAGGCGGACGTGGGTCGTATCGGTGACGGTTACGACACCGGCAAGGCCACCAAAACTGGCCTTTCCAACCTCGTCATCGGTCGGGCAACCGTCGCCGCCATCGGGCCGGGGAAATCCTTAAACGAGAAGCCGATGCTTTTGCCCAGCGATACCTACGAGCTGTACGTGGAGTTTGTGGTGCACCTCCCAGAGAAGGGGGACTTTTACCCCGTGGAGAGGATGTTATCCCACCACATGTCCATGGTGGATGAGCTCGTGAGTGCCGAGCAACTCCGCATCGGGTCGGCTGCCAAAACGATAGAGAGGCTGGAGCACAACCTCCAGTCAGTTATAGTAAAAAAAATGTTATCTGGCAAGTCCTCCCTCCCTCCCTGCCTTCCCCTGCAACGTTCACATTTTCACCTTTTGCACTTACGCGAACGTCCATGTGTATATGTGTGCGTGGTGTTGTTTTGCTGTCCATACGCGTGGACACCATTTATTGTGCCGTCCATACGGGTGGAAGGCGGTGTACATATGTAAGGACGCCGTCTAACAAGTGGTTTATGTACGCAGGATACACAAGGCCTACTTGAGGCACGCCAACACGGACAAGCTGTATCCCGAGAGATGACAGGGAGAAAACTGGCCGGCCTGAAGTTGGAGCCTGCTGAGGTATCGGAACGGGACCGTGAATATCCCCCCGTCACGGTGTGTTTGCTTGTATTGTTCTAGTTGCATTTAGCTTGTCATTTGTTGTCTTTGCTCTTAATGCACTTACTTAGGTTGCATTCACTTGCAGTGTCATACGAGAGGAACGAGCCGTCACTGGTTTCAGGACGTGCGGGGGTGTCAGAATGAAGAGATGCACGATGCGGATGTTGAGGAGGAAAAGGGTAACGCGGACGATGATGAGGATGATGATGATGAGACGGATGTTGAGGCTGTCGAGGATGAGGCTGTCGCTGCTAATGAAGGAGAGGAAGGAGAGGCTGTGGACGATGAGGAGGCGGTCGAGGAGGAGAAGAAGGAGGAGGAGGAGGAGGAGAAGAAGGAGGGGGGCGGTTCCAAGAACGAGGCTGCCAAAAAGTCACCTCTTAGATTTAAAAAGAAAAAGAATGCACTTGCACCTGCCAAAGAAGACCAGAGGCCAGGAAAGAAGCCGAGAAGCTAGGCTAGAATAGCACATTATTTTGTAAACATTTTGTATATACGTGTACCATTCGTGAATGTCCTGCAGTGTCCTGCTCTGTCGTGCTGACAAATCTTACGTCTTTCCATACGGTGTTCACACGTACGGACGTCTTGTTCATACGTGTGGATGGAATCGTCCATACGCATGGATAAGTATTATAACAAGCTATCCACACGTACGGACACCGATGTCCATACGCGTGGATATGTAAAATATACTAAGTAAATAAGTTTCCATCCGCACGGACAGCGACGTTCATCCGGATAAGGACGTCGTCCACACGTACGGACGCACGTGTCCATACGTCTGGACTATCTATATTCGACTGTCCACTTGGTGGCCTTGCGGTATCCGCACGTGCGGTTACGATGTCCATGCGTCGTCCATACGCTTTCTTTATGGGCGTCCATATGCCCTCCGCACGCGCGTTTACGATGTCCATGCGTCGTCCATATGCTGTCCTTACGGTATTACATACGGTGTCCGCATGTGCGATTATGATGTCCATACGCTGTCCTTACGGCTATCCATACGTTGTCCGCACGTCTGGTTATGATGTCCATGCGACGTACATACGTTGTCCTTATGGGAGTCCATATGCCGTCCGCGCGCACGTTTACGATGTCCATACGCCGTCCATACGCCGTCCTTGCGGGATTATATACGGTGTCCGCACGTGCGATTACGATTTTCATGCGCTGTCCATACGATGTCCTTACGGTTGTCCATACGTTGTCCGCACGTCCGGTTACGGTGTCCATACGTTATCCATACGGGTTTCCATACGGTGTCCCTGCGCTGTCGTGCGGGTGATTAGTGCCTCTGTCCACGCGTATGGACACCATGTGGACATGTTTTCTGTCCATACGGTGTCCATATGGTAGTCCATACGGTGTCCATATGAAATCCTTACGATGTCCATGGGACATTTTCATATGGACACCACAATTACGCGTCGTCCGTATGGTTCTTACATATGCATCAAGGTTTCGCCAGAAATCTGCTCAGACCGTCCATACGGTTGTCCATATGGGTCCTTACGATATCCATACGCTGTCCATATGCAAATCCACACGGATGAATGGGCCAATAATTTGTAGGGCCTAAACCGATTCCTCATAAGCGGATGCGCGCATGCCGGCTATTTGATCACGTGTACTCAAACGCCGGCTACCGCCGTATGCCGCCGGAAATAAAATGGAAAGTCGATATTTTTGGGTACATCCCTTGGGTACATCGATGAGGATGCCTCATATGTGCTCCTTAAACAATAGAATCGCCAAATCTAACATTCGTGCATCATGTAGTACCCTAAAAAGCAAGTGGCATTCATTGGGTGGGCGTTTCATCCAAAAGGTTCAGCTTCAAACGTCATGGCGTTCGATGTGTTCTTAGAATTTACCGAAAAAGGGCCGATTCTACCGCAATGACTGGAATTTTGCTTATACTACCTGCCTCCTCGACGGCCCTTTGAAAATTTGAGGACCCATGTTGTCACGTTCTCGACCTGCTCTTTCCGTAGTGTCTTATCAAAATTTTCATCCGAGCTCGCCTTGATCCTCAACATGTCGGTTAAAGCAGCCGGTATCTCGTACATTGCCCCTATGAAAAGTTGAGTTTGCCGAGTTCGGAACGTCACGAGTGGATATGCTATCGAGTCAAAATTAGCCCTGCGATATATTGGCACCCTGGGGAGGGTCTTAAGATAATATATTTTCATGTATTACTGACACAGTAATGAATTTAGTCATTGAAACACATCGCGCAGCTTGGGTACATCGCTATGTACCCAGACCCTCCTGGGTTACACAGTTCTGACAATCATACACGATTGTCAGAACTGTTTCCCAAACGAATTTTGTAATTGTTTTGTTGTTAGTAAAACTTTTACAC
>LGRX02016246.1:0-13306 GCA_001247695.2 Cymbomonas tetramitiformis
CACGGCCCTTGCAGCCGCTCCTACTCGCCTGTTGCACAGCGCTTGTAGCCACACCCACTCGCCTGCAGCACAACCTTTGCAGCCACTCCCACTCGCTTGCAGCACGGCCCTTGAGGCCAGTCCCACTTGCCTGCAGCGCATCCCTTGCAGCCACTCCCACTCGCCTGCACCACAACCTTTGCAGCCACTCCCACTTGCCTGCTGCACAGCGCTTGCAACCACTCCCATTCGCCTGCAGCACGGCCCTTGCAGCCGCTCCCACTCGCCTGCAGCACAGCCCTTGCAACCGCTCCCACTCGCCTGCGTGCCGGCCTTGTGACCACTCCACTCGCTGTGACCTGGCGCTTACGACCCTCCCACTCGCTGTGACCTTGACCCACACGAAAAACCACTCTCCTCGCTGCTGACCACCGGCCCTTCTGACCACTCCCTTTCGCCCTGCGCTTTACAATGCGACAACCACTCCCACTCGCACATGACACCGGCGCTTGCGGCCACACCCACTGCGCTGCCCGGCCACGGCCCTTGCGACCACTCCCACTCGCCTGTAAGCGCGGCCCATGCGACCACTCACTCGCTTGTAGCACAGCCCTTGTGACCACTCCCACTCGCCTGCGGCCACAACCCTTGCAACCACTCCCACTTGCACATAACACCGACCCTTACGACCACTCCCACTCGCTTGCAGCCGGGCGCTTGCAGCCACTCCACTCGCCGCGGCCACGGTATGCCGGCCACTCCCGTTCGCTGCAGCCGGCCAGCTGTGACCACTCCCACTCGCATGCGGCCGCAGCCCTTGCAGCCACTCCCGACTCGCACACGCACAGCCCTTGCAACCACTCCCACTCGCTGCGGCACAGCCCTTGTGACCACTCACTCTCTGCAGCATAGCGCTTGCAGCCACTCTCCCACTACGCTGCTGACACAACCCTTGCAACCACTCTACTCGCGCACGGCCCTTGCAGCCACTCTCACTCTTTTGCAGCACAGCCCTTGCAGCCACTCCCACTCGCATGCAGCAAAGCGCTGACAACCACTCCCACTCGCCTATAGCAAAGCTTGAGGGTTGTATGCGTGTACCACATTGGCGGCTGCCACATGCCAATGCGTGGCGTGAAGTGACACCGCTCTTGTTCTGTACGGATGTTGGGGTGGTGTCACATGTCAGTGCCTGGCATGAGATGGCATCAACCGGATTTGGATCTTATGACTGGGTGTGACTCATTCAGGTGGGAAGGCGGGGTGGTGGTACTGCACAGGGGCGTGTGCAAAGTTCACAACACTGCGTCACAGATGCCTTGAGGTCCCTTGGCCGTATCGAATCAGCCCGAGACAGCACCTTGCTCTGCAATGCACGCAACGGAGGCAAGCGCTGCCAGGCTGACGGCTGCAACAAATCAGCCATCGGCAGCACCATGTTCTGCAAGGCACATGGCGGAGGCAAGCGCTGCTAGGCTAACGGCAGCAGGAAATCAGCCCGAGGCAGCACCATGTTCTGCAAGGCACATGGCGGAGGCAAGCGCTGCCAGGCTGACGGATGCAGCAAATCAGCCCCAGGCGGCGCCTTGTTTTGCAAGGCGCATAGAGGAGGCAAGCGCTGGCAGGCTGACGACTGCAGCACATCAGCTGAGGGTAACACCATGTTCTGTGTTGCCCATGGCGGAGGCAAGCGCTGCCAGGCTGACGGCTGCATCAAATCAGCCGAGGGCAGCACCATGTTCTGCAAGGCTCGTGGCGGAGGCAAGCGCTGCCAGGCTGACGGATGCAGCAAATCAGCCGAGGGCAGCACCTTGTTCTGCGTTGCCCATGGCGGAGGCAAGCGCTGCCAGGTTGACGGCTGCAGCAAGTCAGCCGAGGGCAGCACCATGTTCTGCGTTGCACACGGAGGAGGCAAGCGCTGTCAGGCTGACGGATGCAGCAAATCAGCCATCGGCAGCACCATGTTCTGCGTTGCACACGGAGGAGGCAAGCGCTGTCAGGCTGACGGATGCAGCAAATCAGCCCGAGGCAGCACCATGTTCTGCATTGCCCATGGCGGAGGCAAGTGCTGCGAGGTTGACGGCTGCAGCAAATCAGCCGAGGGCAGCACCATGTTGTGCAAGGCTCATGGCGGAGGCAAGCGCTGTCAAGCTGACGGCTGTTGAGATGACTTGCTATAATTGGTATATGACTTGGTATAATTTGGCGCTTGCTGTTGAGATGACATATTGGGCCCACGGCTGTGCGCTTTAGGTACGGACTGTCGGTGTGTATGTGCCGGGGCAGAATGACTTGTAAAGGGCCGATCTGTGCAGGAGGTGGGGACAGGGTGACGGTGTCCAAAGTGGACCCTGTCAAATTCTACGAACGGAAGTTGCAGGTGTGATTCTTAATTTGAGCTAAACGCATGAAGCATCTAGTTAGAATCAGGGTGGCGCTGAGTGCGGTATCGTGGCTCAGTTGAGCTGGGCTGAGCCATGCAGATGATGGGATGGGTTGAGCGTTGCTACATGGAGCTAGGTAGGGCTGTCAGTGTGCCACATGCGTAGCACTACTGTTGAATTTGCGCATTTGCGCACATCCTCTAGTGGTGCGTGCGCTGACTTGCACGTGGTGTTGTGGGTCGCAGGTAGCTCCGTTCTTGTCATTTCTGCTGAGTGAATGTGTATTTACTTTCCCTGTACATACTGTATGATCCTTGCTCACCCTGTAGTAGGCAGGCAATATTAGGAAACTCATTATTTTGTCAAAACCCTGGATCGCCTTTGGCTATCTCCTGAAGAATTTAATTATTTCATATAATTTATATTCATTTGTATACTAGGTTGTTACATGCGAGTTGTTGCTAAATGCGAGTTGTCGCTACAACATGTATATAATTATATGTATACGGTTTTCGGAGGGGTGATACCACGGGTATCGTTGCGCGTCAGCGCGACGATGCCAGTGGTGTCAACCCGTAGAAAACCGATAACTAGCTTATCGGATTTTTAAGAGTGGCCACGTCGGATTTGATATCGGTTGAAGCACTTTGTTATTACTTTCCACTTCGGATTGCCTATGTTTTACGAGTTTGGAGTCCTCGAAGCGCACCGATCGATCGTATCGATCGCGATTTCATAACATTCTGGAAATAGTTTAAATTTAATCGTTCGATTAGATTTAACGATCAGATTTCAGTTTCAGATTTGACCCGAATACTACATGTGTTTGCTCCGCAGATCCCAACGCTCATTTGTGAAACGCTTGCTCGGCAATGCAGCACCATTTCCTGTCAGTATGTGCACATCCCCTGCCTGTTTAACTGTTTTGGCCCCATTGGGTCTGGAAGGGGGCCTTAAGAGAGACTCTCGGACAGGGCTGTCCGGCCAGGTAGATCCCGGCACACCACCTCCAATCTGGAGAGTGGTCTAGTGAGTGTTAGCAGTCAGTCAGCACGAAATATTTAGGGCTAATGGCCTGCTGGCTAATCCTACTGTGCCAATCTGATAAAAACCAGCTGCTACAACTATAATCCTAAGCACAAACCAATGCAGCAGCAAACTCAAGATAATGATTGTGAAAAACTAAAACAAATAAAGCTGTCTGTCAAATTGAAAGGTGATCTTGTACGTAGATGTCAAAGAGGAACCGTGCACTGCACCCGCAGTGCACCTCCAGATGCTACCCAGATGTAGATGTGCCAGAGTCAACCACGGCACCACCACTTGGTGCACCGCCAGGTGCACCACCAGATACCGTGTTTGCACCACCAGACAGCGCGGCAGCCTGAAAAGCCGCAATTACCTGAGCCCGCACCACCGGGCTGAGGGTGTCGATGCCGCTGAAGATGCACGCCTGGCCGTAGCACACCACCGGCTCACGTGCAACCGCTGAGCCGCCACCACCGTGCACGGCCGCTGCAACTCCTGCTACGCCGCAATACATTGAGATGCACGCCAGTAGCACCACCGGCATGTGAGGGCCAATCCCCCATGGCGGCACACCGCAGCCCACGATTGACGATCGAGGCCGTACCGGCTCAATCGCATCCTCCGGCAGAAGTCCCATGGAATGAGCGCCCACCTCAATGGTGCGAGGCCCCGCCGGCGGAGGGACCTCCTCAATCCCGCCTGCAAACGTGTCAGAGGGCACCGAATAGCAGAAGCTCGGCGCGTCATTAGCCGTAGTCGCGGCCACCACCGCAGACACCGGCGGGGCAAACGATGTATGTACCATGCTCAACCCTGTGGCCGCCGCCACCTCACTCCGCAGCTGCTTCAGCTCGGTCTCCACGTCCATGCCCTCGTCGTCGGAGTCCTCGGAGTTACCCGCCGGCCGTCGCAAAGCCGTAGGCGGAGATGTCCACGACCCCGGCCGATGCGCCGTCGTTCAGCACGGCAGGAGCGCCATACTGAGTACATGCCGCGGAGAATACCGCTGGTCCGTTATCGGCCGCGGACTGAAACACCTGATAAAGTGCTAAAGTGTGGAGCACCTCCGGCGTACAGTCCGCGACCGGCTGGCAGTACGCCGCCGTCGTCCCCGCTGCATGTTTCTTCCCGCTGAGTGGGCAATCGTCCCACTCGTGGAACCTGTGCCCACCTTCTGCCGACGTGCCGAGGGGCAGCGAAGGCACTGCGGAATGGCCTTCTTAAGGCGTGTATCGAACCCCACCTGTGGGCCAGGGCGAGACCCGACGCGGTAGCCGGAAAGCCCCTTGCGCGTCCGCTTGGGCAACAAAGATGCCGCACCTCCGTCCTTGACGTTGGGACTTTACAAAGTTCTCGATCCTTTCGATCTTGGCGAAGAGCTTCAAGACGATGAGCTCGTCACCTGGAGGCACCACCGCCGAAGCCGCGGTCCCGGTAGTGCCTCCCTGCTCCGCCTGCGACGAACTCCAGCACGACACGTACACCGACGCCACCAAATCGGACAACTCCGCTAGTGACACATGTTGTAAGTCAACGAGGCGAGGGTACCTCACTCGAATAGCTGCGTAAAAGTCGGGGTCCAGGGACTCCCACAGCTGCTGCTTACACGTCGTGGCTGTGGGAGTCCAGTCAGCTGCCCTGTTCGATCACGCACACGCCGTTCTTCCTTGGCTAGAATGGGCCTTGGGTCAACCTTGGCGGGATAGGTCAAGGACGAATGTTCCGCCTGCAGCTTCTGACGAACTGCAGGCGGTACGCACCCTTTGATCAAGTCCACCAGAGCGCGTCGGCCATCTCGGTCAGAAACAGCGTCGGTCCCAAGCAGGTACCCGTAAGCGACGGAGTCAGGCTCGATAATGTAGCCCAAGGTGACGCACACAAGCTCGTTGATTGAGCGATGAACCACAATAGTGGGGTCGTCCATGTCAAAGACGTCGGGATCCAGATCGGCCGTGACAATCTCGGCCTTGAGGGCCACGATGACCTTAGCCAATTTCGAGACGTCGTCGGAGGCGTCAAAGTACTCGCCCCCAAGAGCATGTCCATTAATCGCCTTCGCCCATTTACGATGGCGCCCCTTGGAGTATATGGCGTTGACGATGGACTTGACATCTTCAAATTTCTGACGAACCTGAGCAACTGCTGGGGGCTCATTTTCCGCCGGTGCTGGTGGAATGGGCACCGGCGGAGTGCGCACCGTCGGGGAATTCCGGACGGCGTCGGCAAGTCGCAAGGAGGAGTCCAAGTCGGACTCCTTCAACAACTTTCTCTTTACTTTGTTTCTTGTATCCATTCGAGAAATACCAAAGAGTAGGGCGGTGCTAGTGGGAGAACAACGTGTCCGTAAAATGCGGAGTCAGGGATTTTAAAGCTTGCACTGAAAATAGTTGGTTGTCGGCGGAGATGTCGATGTAAACGTCGGCCGGCATACGGTCCTGCAAGGCGTAGAAGTAGCTAATTTCGACGATGTGAATCCAGGGAGAACCTCATTTTCATAGAGAACGCATCGCCTCGCCAAAACCAAATCCGTAAAGGCAGCTTCAACCCCTAACTCCCGGCGTTCAACATGTCGTTCTCATGGGGCGCACCACCCACTTAAGCGGTGACGCTTAGCCAATCATGGCCAAACGATCCGAAGTGGAAAATAAAACGTGGATGGGGCCACGACCTACTGATATACAACCGGTATATCTCGGTGTGAATAAACACTTAACAGTCAGAACACGCGGTATATCGCGATAGATAACTTGTGATAAAGATAATAACGAAGACAGTTTATAAACCTAAACCTAGAACCTCGAACGGTCACGGTCACTGTACTACTACTAGTACTCGGGTCTAGACAGGCTCAGATTGGACTTGGGTCTGGAAGGGGGCCTGAACCGAGACTCTCGGACATGGCTGCCCAGCCAGATCCCGGCAACACATGCTGCCAACGTACCGGTAAAACCGGTTCGCAGTTGTGGGGTAATGTGTGACCGCGATCGCCCAATCGGATTTTGGTCGTCACCAAAATGCCAGTGCCGAGAACGCACACGCAGATTATCAATAACCCGTGCCATCTCTGATGTGCGAGCCATGCTCGATGTAAAATCGTCTGTGAGAACCACATCGCACTGCTCAACATTTCAGGTTGTATGATGCTATAATGACCTCACTTACTCATAAACCACCGCGAGGACTTTTTGTCATCTTCCTAGAACAAACCATAAATCAGCTTACCAGCGTTCTAGTGGGATGAATTTGCCATTTGTGGATTCTGATCATGCACGAGCACAGTTCTGTGATCATGGCGCCACGACTAAATCCTGGAAATTGGCACGTTGGTGGCGTTCATGCTGTTATATTTGCTATCAACCATGTTGAGGGGGCTATACCACCCCACACCACGAAGACGTATCACTCATTTTTTTTCTCTACTTTTCTTTTAATTTCGACCACGCGGCCTTGCTTTTACTTTTGCTCGGAGCCGTCGCATTTTTGCTGCTGCCGGCTCCTGAGTCCTTTGCGCCAAACAAGCCTGCGCCCCAAACAGTTCTCTCCAGAATCAGCCCCGTCTTCCCGGATTGTCTCTTGCCTCTTGACTGTCCCTCAACCTGGAATCTTGCGTAGGACGTAGCATGAGTCAATACTCTTCACCTATATGGGAGTTAGGGTGCTACCGCTGAGTCCCACCTGTGCACGTTAAGGGAAATCGGCCGCTACGGCGTGGATCAGCTACGAATGAAAGAGATGGGGGAGACATCAAGATATGTACGGGTGTAACTGTGCACCCCTCTCCTCCAGCTGACCGTGGTGGACCGAAATCTAGCACCCTCAAATGGAAGAACGTAATACCATGCTGGCACGTCATGGCGAGCCTGGGAAGCTCAAACTGCTAAGCTCCAGAGACGTAAGGTGTGCATTTAGGGGGGGGAAGGAGAGGGATCAAGAGAGGGAAGGATCCCTCACTTTTCTTCATTTTCTGGGTGGCTACGACAGCAGCCATGATATTCACTGCTTTCTTTTTCGGAGCTTTCTTTGCGTTCTTGTGGAAGTAGGCAATCACTTTTGCCGGTGTCGCCTGGCGTGCCCTCGACATCTCACCGTCCTCATCCCACGGGTCAGCCGTCCTGGAATTTGATTGACCACAAATCGGGTGATGGCTGCTGTCAGGGTAAGCAAGCATGGTGCGAATGCGATGGGCATGATCAGGTCATAGGCAAGGTTAGGTCATAGGCAAGGTTAGGTCATAGGCAGGGTTAGGTCATAGGCAGGGTTAGGTCCTAGGCAGGGTTAGGTCCTAGGACAGGGTTAGGTCCTAGGACAGGGTTAGGCCCTAGGCAGGATTGGGTCCTAGGCAGGGGTTAGGTCCTAGGCAGGGTGAGGTCCTAGGCAGGGTTAGGTCCTAGGCAGGGTTAGGTCATAGGCAGGGTTAGGACCTAGGCAGGGGTGGGTCCTAGGCAGGGTTAGGTCCTAGGCAGGGTTGGGTCATAGGCGGGGTTAGGTCATAGGCGGGGTTAGGTCATAGGCGGGGTTGGGTTGCTGTCGCAGAGAGGCCAGCGTTTATGGCTACCCCAACAGAGCACACGGAATTGCTGTGAGAGAATCTCCACAAGCCGAAGCACATTCTTCCCAGCATTCAGCTTTCGGGCCGAGCTGCGAGGGCTATTTGGGGAGCTGCGAGGGCTAATTGGGGAAGCTCCAGCGAATGGACACTCTGGCCGCACGGCACGTATCCCCTACACTGTGCGCCTCCACCACTTCTCTCTCTACTATAACACGTGTGCGGCATGTTGCACCTCCCCCTTTTCCCTTCGCACGTTCTCAGATGACAGCCGTCACTGGGCAGAAATGAAGGCGGGCTTGCTTGTCATCGCGAGCCGCTCGGAGCCCGCGCCGCTCACCTGCTGGTGTGTTTTTGCGAGCATGTGCAATATCACTTCTATAATCTGCACCCCCTCCCCTCCTCCACACCTCGCCCGCATCCTCAGGCATCCTGAGGTATCAGCGGGGCAGCAGTAGCCTGCCGCGCGAGCAGATGAACCTCCAGTTCCCGGCGACTTGAACTAGTGCTCTCCCAACCTCATTGTTAAGTTCCATGGTGTGGGAGGGGATGGAGGTGGAGATGCTGAGATGGGAAGGTGGGTGAGAAACTGAGCCGTATTATGAATTAGGGGGTCGTGGGGCGATGGAGGGAGCGGGCAGCATGCGGACCTGATTGATCTTGACATCGAGGGGGCGTGACTTGGGGGTATCCAGCGCTCCAGAGGAAAGGCGCCGCTCGATCAATGGTTCCATTCCGGCATCCGTCTGCGGGTTCCAGCACCCGGCACGGCCCCTCCCCTCTCCGCGCCCGGCATCCCACGTCAGTCGCAGGGTGTCGTATCGCGTTCCCGTACCCTGCACTCAGAAAATTTGGCAGCGTGACAATGTTCGAAATCGTTTGAGACATCAGTCACTCTCCAAATTAGATGATCATAGCGGGTTTCACAGTGAAAATGTTTTATATAGTTTGCAGAATAAACAGGAGCACCGACTCAGACCTTTTTATACGATTCCTTTGGTTGTTGATTCTAGTTCTTCGATGAGTGACCGTGCATACACTGTAAATAATCAAATGAGAAATAACAGACAATTGCTGGATTTTGGCGCTTCTCGTTGTAAATCTGCTTTGAGTGCATGGCGTTTGCACTCTGCTACTTCAAAATTAGTTGTTGCCGAATTGGTGAATTCATCTTTTGCTGACATGGGTGTTTCCGTGTCAACATTAGGAACGCAATACTGATCCGACTAAAACCGTTCATTGCCAGTGGGCATCTTGATGCACGCGCGAGCACGTTTTCCGCGTTCCGCCGTTTGCGACGCTGAGGCGCACCTCCTTAAAATAGTTGTATGTTGGCGCCGCTTCGTCATAGCCCGCTCTGTTCGCCACCCCCCCGGGAGCCCCACCGGTGATCAACTACCTCCTATACTCCCCAACCACCATTTTATAGGGGTCTCTCCCTCCGCGCCACTGGCAATGCCGGTGCACATCAGGCCAATGGTGAGAGCCGCGGCGAGGGGCGGCGCATCCGCAGCGCACCGGCGCAGGTCTTGCTCTTCGGGCGGGCTGATGAACTCGGCCAAGCGACAGATTGACTCCAAGAAATCCATGAATGTCAGGGTGATCCACCTGCCCCGCTCCCCTCCCCTCAGTCCAGCCAGGGCATCGCGAACTCGCGTGTTGGGAGCCGTGCTCGGATCGCATCTTCCCGTGCTCCAGCAAACTTGGTAACTTAGCAGATGCAGGGGTATCTTATTAGATGCCGGGGTGTCATAGCAGATGCCGGGGTGTCTTAGCAGATGCCGGGGTATCTTAGCAGATGCCGGGGTATCTTAGCAGATGCCGGGGTTGCCTGAGGAGAGGCTCTGGCATTGGCACCCCGAAGCGGCGACCTGCACTATACCTCCGAAACCGTAGCCAGGCCCTCGCGCCCTGCCGGTATAGAACCTTCCAGATTTGCATGACATCCGGTGACTTGTTTTGTGTCGTCGTGGACCCCGTGCATGCAGAGACGTTGCAGAACAGCACGTGCGATGCGCAGGCTCAGAGCCTCCCGCAAGATCGCAACTTGCCCGCAGGGTGTCCAAGGCCAAGGTTTCAGTCCCACAGAGTTGGTGATGGGGGTGGGGGGTTGCAAGCAGCGCCCGCTATCGCTTGCTACCCGATGGCGGGCGCTGCAGGTCAGAAGAAAGCAATTCATGTTATCATTCTCCGTCCCTCGGGGGGGCCTTGGTTTGGATGGACGGGCTCTCCCGAGACTAAGCTTTGGGGCAGGCGGGAAGCAGGGAGCAGAGTGATGGCTCTGAGCGCAGGCTTGGCGGTGGGGCGATGGCTCAGGCAGCATGGGGGGTAGAGATGGACCGGCTTCGGAGAGACAGCTTCAATGCGCTGGCGGAGCAGTCACAGAGGCGCTCAGGGGGGGCAGTGAGGCTTAGGGGGTGCCGTTCTCCACTAGCGAGCTCCAGAAAGTCCGGATACGTGTCCCAAAGTGTGTGCCAAATCCTTTGATCCCAGGTGTGTGAGCTTCGAGTTGTGCTCTTATATTTGATTGCCAACGGTGAAGTTTACAACAAGTAATGCACTATCACAAGCTCAAGGCGATATTTGCTAACATCCAGTCAGTATCAGTCATTATCATTTAGTATCAGTCAGTATCAGTCAGTATCAGTCATTATCAGTCATTATCATTTAGTATCAGTCAGTATCAGTCATTATCATTCATTATCAGTCATTATCATTTAGTATCAGTCAGTATCAGTCATTATCATTTAGTATCAGTCAGTATCAGTCATTATCATTCATTATCAGTCAGTATCAGTCAGTATCATTCATTTCCAAAGATCGTCGACCTTCACGAAGTGGATCCGTATCCTTTTCTAGCAGTTTGTTAACCACACAGCTGGGAGCAAAAAACCCGTCACTCCCAAAATCTGTTGGTATGCTGTTCTGTCTGTTCGGCGAAACCCCAGGGTCTTGCAATCCTTCGTTCGTTTACGGCTCTTCCTATTATTTCCATGCTTGATCTGGACCACCTTTTTTGGATTTGGATTGAATTCAGTTCAGGAACAGTGAAAATCTGGGAAACACAATGCATCAATGGCCCTTTTGGTACTGCTGAAGACATTCCTTCAGAGCAGACCTGAGAGGAACGGGCCGTCGCCAGAGAGTCAGGAATCGCACGAGGTCGCACCTGTGGTTGTCCTTTATCTCGTCGATGACGAGCAACTTGCTCATGACGAAGCAGATCTCTACCACGTGCAACGAGCAGCCAACTTTAGTCAGCAGTCTGCTGTCATGCGCGAACTTCACAAACGTCTCAAGGGACATCCTCTTCTGTAGCTTGTGCCCCGGCGACTGGTGTTCGTCCTCCCACTCCAAACCACCGCCAGACCATGCGCCCCCTCCCCTCCCCTCACCACACCCACCATGGCTTCAAGGTACACATGCTTCGTGCGAGGACGGACGTCGCGGTGCAGCGCTGTGTGAACAAACTCGAGCAACACGAGGAGGTACGAGGGAGGGGGTGCCTGGGCAGACACTGTGCACGGCGTGATCAAGCCGCGGAGGTGCGGGCAAGATGGTCCGCACGCGGCAGAGACTGCTTCCAATATTGCCTGGTTCTGTCACACGCCGCATTGCGGGTTGATGCTGCTGCACCTTAGAGGTGCGAAGGCGGCGCCCCTCACACGTCCCGACGGCCACGTGCTCCACCTGGTGGGCAAGGCGAATGGAGGGAGGCGAAAGATGGCAGATCAGCGATGCAGTGCCATGCCGGAGAGCGCCGACGCACTGGAGCACAGCGGCGTGCGTCACCTTGTAAAAGTGGAAGATGCCCTCTAAGGCGTGCTTGTGACTCGACAAACAGTTGTCTACTTCTCGATTGTACATCCGGTCCCTGCGCCAGTTGTCGCGGTGCTGCGCAAGCCCCCCTCTTCCCCCACCCCACAACCCTCGCTATTCACAGTGCCATGGTGCTGCCCAAGCATCGTCGAAACACCACGTCGCGGGACAGTCTGGTAGCGCTCAGGGGGGAGAGTCCAGGATCGCACATGCATGCACTCCCCGGCCACGTTGGGCTTGATGCTCTCGTTGATGAGGCGCTCGAGGGCGACCTTCGCCTCCGCGCCTCCCCACTTGGGCGTCCCGTCGAGGTACTTCTTGATGGCCAGTCGGATCAGGACCTCCAGGAACTCATATCGCATCTGCGCGGATCCTCGCATCACCTCCCTCCCCTCAGTCCCCGCTCCTCGTGGCGCTCCACCTGCATCTGCCGCTCAGCCCGTGCGCCCTACCCGACGGAGGAACCGTACGCTTTCCGAGAAACCTCTGAATCTACCAGAGCGATGAATTCTCCATTTTCGGTTCAAGATCTGAGACCTGCTCGATTCGGTGAACGCAAGACTGGCAGTGGCGACCACATTCCCCCGCCACCTCCAAGACTTCGAAACAAAACATTACCGCTGTGGACGCGCCCTTTCCCGTGCCCTCCCCCCCCTTGCACCGCCTCCTAGAAGAGATCCTCGACTCGTCCGCAGGGCTATGCGTAAGACAATGCCCTTATATTCACAGATCTGCTGAGGGTACGGGTATTGGGGGGGAAATCGGGGATGGTGTAGGGGGTAATGGGGGGGGAATTGGGGATGGTTTGGGCGGGTGATCACGGTAATGGGGGATTAACTGGGAATGCATGGTTTGGGGGTTAATTGGGTATGTCCGCGGAGAGGCAGGGGCAGAGATGGTTTGGGAGCACGCACCTCCCGCTGAAAACTCACATGGCGCGCCGCCTCGATCTCGAGCGTACCGGTGACCAACTGCGCTTCGTCAAGCGCCTCCTCCGCCGCAACCGCCCGCTGCGGTGTCGCCCGCTGCTCCCCATTGGTCCACTGCTCCGCCTGTATGCGCAAAGAAGAGAGACTCCCGGTATACGGGTATGGTATACTCACTAGGAATATGGCCGTGGGAGGCGCCGGGAAGGGTGTTGCCGTGGGTCCTAGTCCATCCATAGTCACGCCAACCGCCTCCTCCATCCCCATAACGAACCGCGGGCCCAAAGTCGCGACCGCCTGATCACACAAAATACAAACATATCAAAGAAACAAGCAACAATATGCAAATAGCAACAAATAACCAAAAAAATGTTCCTGGCTCCGGTTCGGTGTCCATTCCCCTTCCCCTATGAGAGTGGTTGCCTCAGATCCATAATGGCCATAGCGCACCTTCTTCCACGCCTTTAACCCGTCGACATAGCCCATGATGACTGAGCAGTCACCAAACTCGTGCATCTCGAAGATGATTTTGCCGTCCGAGTTCTCCCGATCATGCAACTCCTTATACAGCTGTGGCGGCTCCTCACTCCGTGACACAAGAGCAAGCTTTTGGCGACACCGCT
>LGRX02016247.1:0-31065 GCA_001247695.2 Cymbomonas tetramitiformis
TAGTGCCAAAGTATACCAGGTGGGATATATATATACATTATATAACTATCATCTTCTGATCCAGGATATGCAATTAAGCATGGTATCAGGTTATATGTTATGTATATAGTTCAGCATTCCAAACTTACTCGAGAATGTAAATGCTGAGCAAGAGTCAACTTATAGTCATTGGGATATAATTTCCCATCCGAGTTTACACTTTGTTAGTGATGGTGGATTTTAACGTTGTACAGATTTCAACGTTACTTGTGGATGCAGTGATTTTATCAAAAGCAATCCATCAGAAATCGCCAGATCGGAATATAAAATGGATATGTATGTGATCCTATCCATCTTCTTCCCTCCTTGAGGAAGTGTGAACATATAGGCAGGTCAGTTGCTTATATACCTTATAGCTTATAGCTTATAACTTGCAGTCCTTGTAGGAAGCAGTTTATACAGTTCTAGGGTTGTTGCCCGTAATATTATCATGTCCGTGCTGATTACAGCATGATATATATCTGCCAAACACAAAGTGTATCCAATAAATAGGTGGCATTTGGGGTATGTTATGTTACAGTGACCCTTATCCCCCACAGTGATGTTAGGGTGTTACTTGCCATCAGTAACCCTAAAATAGGTTAAATTAAAGCAGTATAAACATTTTGCAAAGATATTTAAGCAAAACTGCATTTAATTTTTCACTGTGTGTCACGTGGTTTTTTAGAGGTACGTTACACCCCTGACACAAACATTTAATTTTAGGGGTGTTACAGGGTGTTACAAGTGCTGTATAAATCAGGGAATATTTGTTGATAGCTGAATAATCAGATCAGCAAAAAAAATCAACCCGATTTTTTCATTTTGAAATCATGCGTGGAGGATTTTTACGCATTTTGTTACAGCCAACATGTATACCCCTATATATTACACACCTAATATCTAGGGTGTTACACGAGATATGACCATGGTCATTATGTTTTTCTGATACCTTAATAGGTATAGAATCATAATTCAAAATAAAATGGGGTCGAAATTTCAATTTTGAAATTAAACGTGGAAGTTTTTTACCCATTTTACAGTTTTTTCGGCTATCTGATATATTGCCTCGGCGACATATCTCAGTGTGTATGTGGAATGTAAAGTACAGAATCACTGCAATAAACTTCACTTTTGTATATGATAAATTTCATGGCAAATAAGTGAATTGTGCTGTATATCAACATCTATGGTTGATAGCATTTCTGGGTTTTACTGATTTAAACCCATAGCAGTAAATGTACATTCTGGTGATATATAAGTTATCAACTTAAGTGGGAACATCCAATTAGGAACATCCACTTTAGTGATATTTGTCAATCTATGATCTGTTCTGAGCATAGGTCTGTGCTCTAAGATTTATCAAAATGATATTTCTTATTTAGAACATATCTGGACATTGCTTGATACAATCACAACAATTTAACACAACACATTTGTATGTGTGTGTTGTCCTTAACAACTATTATCAGATGTCATGTAGATACTGATCTGAGAGTTGCATGCATTTGAACTGATCAGATCTGAATCAACTGTCAATATGCAACGTAGTTGTTGTTATTGCTCCAGCGATGATATGTGGAATGACGAGTGGACTGCACCCAACAGTTACCAGCTGTTTCATGGGTGCAGTATCTTGCCTTCGGGTCTGGAGATAACTCCATCCAGCCCTACAGCATGTTGTCTTATCCTGCTCCCTTATCTATCGCAATCATTGACACTTTCCACGCACATGTGTGTGGAAAGTGGTATGTACATTATCATACACATAGTAGATATTTAAGTTAATCAATTCACTTTGAATCAATGAATGTTAATACATACAATGCAGTGTGTGTGTATGCAGTGCTTACTGATTAGCACTTTATCAGTGTGTGTGTGTGTGTGTGTGTGTGTAAGATAACTTTTACACACTTTACAGTAGGATATGTTCTGGATATTACAATATCCTAGACAATTCATCATGCACGATAGTCAGCATGCCATGCACTGAATACATCTAACATGATATATCAAGTTTAGGGATTATTGTAATTCCATGATGATCTCATTACAAAATGAGTTGCTGGGTATATTTCACATACACCTCTGGTGAGTATCCTTTCAGTAATCCACAGTAGAACAATATGTTGTCCGAGGAGTATCTCGACTCCACCGGGTCACATTGAGCTAATTACTGTGTTAAGATTACTGAACAGGCACCTTATACTGTATGGGTTCTAATATAGTTTAGCATGCACTGCAATGTGCTTATGCAATGTTCATGTATCACAGCATGATGCTAGTATACCAGTTGCTATCGTGATCAAACTGATATATGTTGTTGAACGGCACACACAAGTGTAACCGTATAGCGGGTTGTGAGTTGCAGTCTCTGAATGAAGAACTGCTGAAGCACAACGCTTCCTCACTTTGTACCATACGTCTCCCATCATCGTAGATGGTACCGCCATTGGGTTGTGAACCCGAGACGTAGGTTGAACGACCAGTATTGTAATAACGACTAGTTCGTTCATACTGTGCATGCGTGTTCCGCACATGCTAAAAGCCAAGATGGTTCTTGTTTGTATTCAAGATGTATCTTTGCTTTGACATCTTCGAGTTCGACGTACGAACTCTCGATGACAGGGTCATTCAAGTCTTTCCTTGAATAATGACAGATGATGTGACATTATCATCTGGCGACATGTACAGTCATCGTCGACCGTACTGACGACTGTCATAATAATATATGACGCGACTTGACATGTACAGTCATGGTCGACCGTACTGACGACTGTCATAATAATATATGACACGACATGACATCACATGGCATGACATGTCTGACAGGTATGACACGTATGACACATATGACATCGGTCATGACCCTGACAGATCTCCCCTCTTAAAAGAGTTGTGACCTCACAACGGGCATACCTTTGTATATGTCTATGATGTCATATAAATATTCTTAATCATCAGCATTCATGCTCATCAGAAATATAATAATGTGTGCACAATATGTGATCACAATATGTGTGTGGATCAGCACACACACATATTGTGCACAAATTATTATATTTCTGATGAGCATGAATGCTGATGATTAAGAATATTTGTGCAGTCATCAGAACATTTGTAAATTGCTGCAGTATGATGATAGTACATTCACAGCAGCAATAGTGATAATGCGTCCACAGCAGTATAATGATCGTGTGTCCACAACAGTATAATGATTGTACGTCCATCATGCGTCTATCCCATGTATCCCTGCGAGTGTACATTTATTCTGCAGAGGGTATTGACGCGCGTCGTACATATCGCATGTTTCGCTGCATGTAGACACATCAGAAATCATACGCACTAAAATCGAGCGTCCATCGCATCTGATGAAATCATGGAAAATGCATATCGTGCTGACAGGCAAGAAATCATCGTACGCGCTGATTATTGCGAACAGTGCGAAAGGATTATTTGCAAAAATCGATGCTGACGATCATTTCGCAAAGTATGTCATCGTTATTGATGTAAGTCGCATGAAAGAATGCGAGCGCGCTGTTAACGAAATTTGTATGTCCTGTCGCAGTTGATGCAATCATATATGTTGTTGATCATTTTTTCATTCGCGCGTCTTCATCTCGCATACAGTGACAATCCTGCGAGTTTTGACATCATATGTGCGCAATCAGTATACTGTGCGCACACCTTATCGCGCTGATATGGAAAATGTAGATTCTGCAAATGCTGTGTTAGTCGATATTCGAGCGTGCTGTTATCACTTATTCGCTGTGCAGTTATTCGATATATGCGCTGTCGCCTTTATGCGCCAACCTGCAACCTGCGAACAATATAATCTATACTACGTCTGACGCTGCACCCACTCGAGTTCTCGTATCGTGCCTTGACGAGTTTTTTAGAATACCATTATGTTAGGGCTGATATGCGAGCCCACAAATATTATACAGTATATCAAATAAACACTGTGCTGTTGAACGGCACACACAAGTGTAACAGTATAGCGGGTTGTGAGTTGCAGTCTCTGAATGAAGAACTGCTGAAGCACAACGCTTCCTCACTTTGTACCATACGTCTCCCATCATCGTAGATGGTACCGCCATTGGGTTGTGAACCCGAGACGTAGGTTGAACGACCAGTATTGTAATAACGACTAGTTCGTTCATACTGTGCATGCGTGTTCCGCACATGCTAAAAGCCAAGATGGTTCTTGTTTGTATTCAAGATGTATCTTTGCTTTGCCATCTTCGAGTTCGACGTACGAACTCTCGATGACAGGGTCATTCAAGTCTTTCCTTGAATAATGACAGATGATGTGACATTATCATCTGGCGACATGTACAGTCATCGTCGACCGTACTGACGACTGTCATAATAATATATGACGCGACTTGACATGTACAGTCATGGTCGACCGTACTGACGATTGTCATAATAATATATGACACGACATGACATGACATGGCATGACATGGTATGACATGTCTGACAGGTATGACACGTATGACATGTATGACACATATGTCATCGGTCATGACCCTGACATCCTTGGTGGTGTCAAACATCTTGTCTGAAGTGATAACGACTGAAGATGGCGTCGAAGATGAAGTAGTTCTACTCGCCAGAGTGCGAGCCAGTAAGGTGGCGTCGTTGCACTCGTCTCGCACCTTGATGAGGTCGTTAATGGCAGTCTCGTTGAGTCGGTTGATGTCGCTGAGTTCCTCCTTCGTGACGTAATTCTCGTAGATCTCGTCGGTCTGGGCAGATGAACGTTGAAATGCTGATCCAAGCGAGGCGAGGGTGGTGGTGAGCTCAGCGACGGTGGCGGTGAGCGCATGCACATCTTGGAGAAGGGCGTTGGTCGTGATGGAAACTTCTTCGAGTGTTGGAGATGGTGAAAGAGGTTGACGTGAAGTAAATAAACGTCGTTGAGCTTGTGAGCTACGTTCTTCGGTTGGCGGTTGGGATCCCGGTGTTGTTGTTGGTGTGAACGACGACATGGTAGTCCTTCCAGTCCGTTGGAGTTGGTGAAGATGACGATGTTGCGCAAGTCGTTCTCGTAGGGTTGGAGATGAAGATTTTCGTTAAGTTTTGTTAATTTTCAAAAAATTGGCCAGCGCTTCCGCGGCAAATGCTCGTAATTTACCTAAAATCTAAGGCGTCCCTCAAATTTTGGCAGAGCAATGCGATAATTAACGAACGCGTTTTGACATTGAAGTTAAATGAAAAGCCGAGAGGGCAATCGTAGAAGAATTCCCAATCATAAAAGGTAAGGGCAATGTAAAATTAACGCCGGCCCGACCTGCGGAGTGTCAGTTCAACCGCAAAAGGCAATCATCAAGTAATTTTGCTGACTGCCAGTTTAACACGCTTTTGGCGGCTAATTTGAAATCGGGAGCGACATCAGAAAAAGCAGTGGTGCGTTGTGGTAAAACATAACCTAATAGATAGTTTGAAACACATACAGGGTAGAATATTCTATATATCAGTGTTTTAATACTATCGTTGTAAGCAAAAATATGAGGCTGGAAACGTGAGATATGTGACTGTAAAAGATATAACATATGAGAGTAAGAGAGTCTAAGTAGCTTATGCTACGTGCGCTTTGCAAGGCTGTACGAGTACGGCTACGGTAATGCTCGAGTACTCTAACACGTGGCTCGCGGTCTCTATCGCTGTGACTCGCGGTCTCTAACTCTCTATCGCTGTGACTCGCGGTCTCGAGCCGAATAATGCAGTCATCTGTCACATGCATCGAGGAATGTCATATAGGGGGCAGTACCGGATATCTAGTCCCCCGTGAGCTCCGCCGGACGAGGTGTGAGCTCACGAAATGATGCTCGTTTTCAATAATGTCTTCATATTATGTCGCAAGATGCCCCTTAACAACAAGGGTTTTGGTATCAATATGCTTCCTAAGAAGCATATTACTAGCATACTAATACATACGAACTTACAACGCTTCGAAGAAATGAGTTAAACATATGGTGCATCGAAAACCCTGAACGTTCGATCGATTTCGCGATTGCGATTTCATGGGGGTAGTTTCAGAAAACCGCTACTGTAGGGCATTACAGTATGGCTCTAACTTCGGGCCCTAACCCCCCCGGTCCGGCGGGAAATTGTGTCAGGTCGATCGCTGACACGTCATCCCCCTCCAGCTGGAGAACCTATGCGCTACGGATAAAAGTTTGCGTGACCTAGGAAGATGTCGCTGGCGTTGCAGGCCCAATGAGCACCCGTGGCATACTCCTAAGGTATCCACGTATGTATTCGACGCATATCATAATTCTATTTTATTCTCATTTCACCAGTAACGATTGCATAGACAAGTGCCAAAACATTGCGTAGATGGATCTTGGCCGTTCAAACCTTCCTTCCGGTTTAATTGCAAGTCTGTGAAGTTTTCGCAGCACAGATCGCATCGATACCATACGAGTTGGTGGAACCAAGTTAGTGGAATCTTTTCACGCTTCGCATGGCTTTCTTTTTCTAGCTCTTTGAACACTGCAACAAGTCTCCTTTTTTTATCTACATTAAATACGCAGAAATTATCTAGCGACAGCATAATTTTTCTAGTTGGCCGTATTTCCCAGCGACTCCACTTTCAGCTTCGAAATTAACAAAGCAGGGGTATAAACGACTTGCGTGTTTTCGAGCACCATGCCATCCTTCCTGCCCACTCGCACGGCTGCACTTCGCAGCTGCAGCACGATACCGTGTTCGATCAAACTCAGTAAGAAGACTGCAGGAAGCAACTCTGAAAGGCCCCGAAAGCATCTCCTACGCTCCGTTAAAGCCACAGTCTCCAAAACACATGTGGCTGACGAGCAGCAACAGCGCAGTGACGTGGACCAAGGCGTCGTTTCCAAACCAACGAAAGGCAGTCCTAACATCCACAAAATTACTCTAGGTTCCGCTCTTGGACTGGCCGGACTTGCTCTGAATGCGCCTGACTCGTTGGCAGTAGAAGGGCTGAGCTCTGTGTTGGTCAGCAGTCTCGTGCTGGCTGAAATGAACCCGGATACTGCCGCGTTACTAATTAGCGTCCTAAAACCTCTGCTCGCAGTTAGCAGCCTTCTCTTCATAACGCGAATTGTTATGACGTGGGATCCAGCGATCAAAGACAAAGAGTTTCCTTGGTCTATCGCCTACATTCCCACGGAACCGATTCTAGGGCCGACGCGAAAGATCATTAAGCCTGTAAACGGGGTCGACATTTCGCCTATTGTCTTGTTCGCAATAGTGAGCTTCGCAAATGAGATTCTCGTCGGCCCGCAAGGCCTGCTGGTGCTGCTGTCCAACAAAATAGGTTGAAAACCCTCATATTTTAGCTACCTTACAGGTTTTCCGTAGTATATAACGCTGTGCACGAGTATCTGAGAAGCCGTATTAGGATCGCCACTGCAAATGCCAGGATCAAGGATACGGATAAAGGTACCGATCTTTGTACCGAAAGTAGCTTTCGACATCTTTGACAGTCGCAGTCCAAAGCTTTATTTTTATTGTACATACGACGGACTTGCTTGCAGCGTTTCGTGCTTTCTCGCAACAATAGCGCCAGTATAATAGCGTGCCGCTGGCTGGAGGCTAGTCTGCAAACTTTGCCTGAGGCTTCGGATAACTTTGTGTTTGGTAGAGGGTAAGAAGTAAAGGTAGGATTAGGTTCGGGTTGAGCCGAGAATCTGCATTCGTTAGTGTTAGCTCTTCTGGGAAGTCAGGTTGTTGCGCCGGTGCGGTCTCGTAACGGCTTTAGTCGTCACTTGTTTCTACTCGGGTGGGGATCCCCTTCAGCTACAATGATGTCGCTCAGCTCCGGAGCCCGTCGGGGTTGTGTTTCGACTCTTCCGGTAGATAGCCCCTTTGGCTGTTTGGGCGTTGGCTCTACCGGCGGGGATTCCCTTCGGCTGATTGGATATCGGCTGCGAGCGAACCACTTTCTCATCTATCGGCTCCGGATTCGCATCGGGACGTTCTTTTGCGTTTGTCTCCGGCGCAGAAAAACAGCATCGTCGGCCAACGTTGGTTTCGGCTCTGCTTCGGATCCCCTTTGGCTGTAAAGCCGTCAGCTCTTCCTTCCAGTGACCCTACCTATACCGGCTTCTATCGACCTACACGTTTGGTACTTTGGACAGGACGTCGGATGTCCCTTGGAACCGCTTTAGTAATATTGGCTTCTATCACTGCCACTGCTGGGGAGCCATGCTCATGGTCCGGGAGCCGTGTTTTCGATGTCCTTACTTTCGGCTCGTCTGCATATCGGGAAACTTGCGAATTGCTTTGATGGCCCAAAGGAACACGTGTTGTATTCAAATACAAACTTTGACTAGAAAGGCTTGCCACGTGTGTGTATGTGCATGTGTGTGTGGGGACATATTACTGGCATCTCGTTGTGAACGGGGACGGCCACTGGAACGATTTGGATGATGGGATGTGGCTGTCCCTGTGGTTCCCTTCTGACGGGTACTGCCTCTTTGAGTGCGTCGGGGATTCGTCTACGGCTCGCTTTTTGGGAGTGTCTTGGATTCGTCTGACGCTAGCTCCCTCTCCGTGTACAGTGTTCATGGTTATTACACATGCCGGGGGACTTGTGTTCTTTGACCTTGATATGAAGTACTGGCGGATCGTTGTGAACGGGGACGGCCGCCGGGTGGAAGTGGGTTTTGGGAGGCGGTTATCCCTGTGGTGCCATTCTGGCGGGCACTGCCTCTTGGAGAGCTCGGTAGATTCGTCTGTCGTGCTGCGAGGAGAGGCAGAAGGTGGTGATGTACACCTTCTGTGTTCTCCCTTGAATTTTGTGGGGAGCACTTAGGTGCCCGCATGTTTCCTTTTTGACATGGGGTGTCCATGCTGTGTGTTGTGACGGCATTCATGACATAACCATGGACCAACAGGTCCCATCCATCGACCGGGAGCCACTGGGGGGCATGCCAGCAGGGTCCGCTTACTCCGTAACCCAGAGACCAGCAGTTGTTTGGCGACGATCGGTCACATCGTATCATCTTTCCATGCTGCTTTGCATTTGGGTTGAGAATATGTATGCGTTTGTGGTATCTTGTCACGGCCCCGCCCTGCTCTTGATTTGCTTTTCACATCCGCTGGGATGATGATGGGCTGGCTTTTGTTGGCCGATCTCATGCCGTTCAGTGTGTGTGGGGACGGCCGCCGGATGGAAGTTGGGTTTTGGGAGGCGGTTGTCCCTGTGGTGCCATTCTGGCGGGCACTGCCTCTTGGAGAGCTCGGTGGATTCGTCTGCCTTTGCTGCAAGGAGAGGCAGAGGGTGGTGTGAAGTCCACGTTCTTGTTTTCCCTTGATTTTTGTGGGGAGCACTTGGGTGCCCGCATGTTTTCATTTTTTGACATGGGGTGTCCGTGCTGTCGGTGGTGTGACTGCATTCATGGCATAACCATAGACCAACAGGTCCCATCCATCAACCGTGGGCCATTGGGGGGCATGCCAACAGGGTCCGCTTAATCCGTAACCCAGGGACCAACTATTGTTGGGAGATGATCGGTCACATCGTACCATCTTTCCATGCTACTTTGCATTTGGTTTGGGAATATATGTGTACGAGTTTGTGATCTCTTGTCACGACCCCGCCCTACTCTCGATTTGCTTCGCATATACATCCATTGGGATGAAGGTGGGCTGGCTTTTGTTGGCCGATCTCACGCCTTTCGGTGTGTGCTTGCTGCTTGGTTGCGGCTACCACCGTGGTACCTTTCTCACGGGAGGGTACTGCCTCTTGAGGAATGGGATGGATTAGTCTGCTCTCTCTGCAAGGAGAGGTAGGGTGGGCGGTAGTCTCATTTTGTATCCTCCATTCATATATGTGTGGGTTGTATCGGTGCTTGCCTCCGGTTTATGCTTTGTTGCATCTTCCATTGTCGCACAATTAGTTTTCATTCGTCGACCAACAGTAGGTTCCATTCATCGTACTGTTAGCCAACGATGGGGCGAATCACCAAGATCTGCTTACTCCGCCAAGCCTCCCGAGGGTCAACATACAGAAATTGCAACATATATGCAGACTTGCATGGCAGTCCTTATGAAAGATGATGATGATGCCTGTTCGCGATTTCAGGAGTTCCCATAATGCAATAATTGTAATGCAAACATCAATCTATGCTGCACATCGCTTTTCGCTTGAGCGATATCACAACCTCTCCCTGTTCCTGAATGCTTCTCACATCCGTTGGGATGATGGTGAGATGATGCACTGCCAATTGCCCTGCAAGCCCCAACTTCTCTCGCATTCGTGCCCATATGCACTTGTCCGAGGGTTGCGTGTACTGTTAGTCGATAGTAGACATTCGTACACGGTCCCATAGCCGATAGCATCCCTCTTTACACCCGCAACCCAAGCAAGTACTATTAATGAGCCCTCCCCCGAAGAGCAAAGTTGAGTCCGCTCCCAAGGTACCTAGTATAGGTGTATAGTATGTCTTAGCAGGGAAAAACTATTATTTAGGAATAGAAAAAGGGGAAAATGGGGAATAGAAATGCTGTGATGCTTTTTGGTAATATATTTCTGACACATGCACATGCATGAAATTTACATAAGGAATCACCGCCAAACTCGATCCGGACGCAGTGTGCTTTCGGAAGCGCCTTTTAGTATGTGAAAACCGCTTAAGGCTTCACTGCACGTATACCCCACACTGTTTGTGAGTAAATTAAATTTGGAAAATATTTTTCCAACGTTTGTAACGCACATAGATATATCATTTAGACTCCTAGGAATTTTTGGAGCTCTTGATTGAGCCGATCCGTGGCCGCATCAGCTCAGTTTGCAGTCGCGACTACGAGCTAAGCTGATAGTGTCACGGTTCTATATGAACCTGATAGACGACGCGGCTGCTATTGAACTGTAGCAACACGCGATAATACTTGGTGGGGTATGAGTGCAGCGCTTTGGTGTCCAGAAGTGTCCGCTTGAGCACAATGCTCCTCATATTCCCTCAATACCCTCACGCGTCATACGCGTTACCACCATCGGGTTGTGAACCCGAGAGCATTGGGTGAACTAACCGTATCGGCTGGTCGAAATAGCCATTGATACTCGCATGCTGTTCAGTTCATGCTTGAAGCGAAGACGCGTCCTCTCAGAACTCTTCGGTTCTTCAAGAACTTGTCTTGCTTCGCCATCTCGATGCCATACCTGGCCTCTCGATGACAGATGTCACTCAAGGTGACTGGATGGCAGACATTATGACTGTACATGTCATAGTCGACCGTACTGACAATACTCGACGACTGTATGTCATTATAACATATGACATGACATGACATGACAAGGTATGACATGTATGGCCGGTATGACACATATGACACATATGTCATCGGTCATATCCCTGACAGATAGGCCCTTATAACTTTCATGCACATCGCATAAAAACTCAAACAGCGGAGGGGTTCTCGTGCGTTCTAGCGCACGAGACTTGGCATGCATATTGCTAACAGCAATATTGGTGCACCCTCAAACGCACATCCTCTGATGTAAGCTATGCGCAAAACGCGTGCTGCACATCATGAGGCAGGTCTGGGTTTGGGTTTGCATGTACCCAAACCCAAACATGCCAAACAACAAATGACTTCCCGCGAGTTCCAGCGCACGTAACTTTGCAAAAGTATTACTAATATATATACCTTTTAGTCGCCAAAAGCCCAAGGCCTCAAAAGCCTTGTGCACGAAACCGTCAATTTATTTCTTTGGCAGATTTATTGGGGTTGTGTTCGAATGTACCCAAACCCAATACATGCCAAACTGAAAAATACTTCCTGTGCTTTATAGCGCGCGAAACTATGCATAAATATTTACAATATGTATATATCTCTTTCAGTTCTCAGAAGCTCAAGGCCTGTGATAACTTGTTGGCAAAACCATCAATTTGTTTCTTTGGCAGATCGATTGGGCTTGTGATCGAATGTTTCCAAACCCAATACATGCTAAACAACAAACGGCTTCCCGTGCGTTCTAGCGCACGTAACTGCGTAGAAGTATCGCCAAGATATTTAACTTTGATATATTCGAAGCACAAGGTCTAAGAAAGTCTGTGCGCAAAATGGTATATAACTATTTCTTCGACACAGATTTTAGCGTGATATTCAAACTCATAAATCTAGGTCAAAGAAATAATATGTTAACTTCGCGCACAAGCTGTCGCAATAAACCTTGCACTTCAGAAATATGAAATATATACATCTTAGCAATATATTTTTTGCAAAGTTACGTGCGCTGGAACTCACGGGAAGCCCTTCGCTGTTTGGCATGTTTGGGTTTGGGTACATTGAAACCTGCTGGATTTGACACTGTGACACTCAAAACTGTCACATGTCACTTCCTATGGTAGGCTGGGTGACCGTCACCAGTAGACGGGAAACACCCGTTAGGTATTTATGTATGCCTCTCTTTTATCTATCACACTTTTACCGTTCTGATTCCGTAACCCTTAACTCAGGGTTTATCTCACCAGTTAGATATATATTACCGCCGAACTATATATCTGCCAGGTTTGGCCCCACTTGCGCTTTATTTAGCCACTGCGAGATTGCCACCATGAGTGGCTAAGCTCGGACGCCTGGGATGGAGTGAGGCGCTCCGCGCGTGAGAGTGCCGGCAGTCACGGGTATGGCCTAAATTTTATGGGTTGATTTACGGCACGCCGCACCGGTTGGAGAGCGATTTTCTTACGGGACTTAACGTTGGACTGGTTTACGTTTTCTGGTTGGATCCCACACCGTTGCGTATTGGCCGCCGCTACCACACGACTTCCCGGAGTTATTTGATCTCTCGCGGCTGCCGTATCGGCGACCCGCGCGTTTCTTGGCCGCCCGAAACTGCCGCACATCTCATGTTTCATTGCCTCACTCCGCCCCTTCAGTCCTTCTCACTATGGTTGCTTCTACTCGAGCCACCGCTAGCATGGCGAATCGCCGACGCGCGCTATCCACGATTTTTGATTCAGCAGCTGCGAGACACGCCAACACTCCGGCCACGCCGCCGGCAGCTCAGCCGGCTGCCAATTCAGCAGGTGCTGCGTTCCTAGCCTCGGTGCGTACACTTCAACGGGAGCACTTCGACATGAAAGTCTCCAAGTCCGTTCGTCAAAAGTTATTCGAGGACAAGAACGGGCGATTTTCGGGGACTGAGTGCCACGCGTCCGCACTCTTCGCCAGGATGGTCTCTGCGCTGCAGACGGCATTTGTCACGGAGGACATTGGTTTTGCACCCCTTTTCCTGCTGGACAATGCTACCCTTCCCGTCCGCGTGGAGGCCAACGCCTTGTTGTTCTCCGCGCTTGAGCTCATGGTTGACCCCACGTCACCCGCAGCTGACTGGATGGACTCCTCACACTCCACCTTCCCGGGCGACGGTAAACGTGTACTGCTTGAGTTTGCCCGCCGCATGATCCCGGCGGGTGACCCCTTTCAGGGTCAAGCGGACATGTTGAGCATCCGCGTCTCTGCGGGCGTGGACCCGCATGACAAAATCGGCGACTTCAACGCCGCTCTGAAGGCTGCGAGGACGCGGGCAACACTCCAAGATGAGGACGTGAAGGCGCTGTTCATCAAGTCCCTCGACACCGTCTTCTACCAGCCGGTGGTGTCACGGTTGCTTCTCCACGATCAATGAGCCGCTCACGACCTCCTCACGATTCAACAATGGGTGCGTGAATGCTACTCCGAGCACGTGCGGGCGGGCACCGCCACGGCGTCCGCACACCGCTACTCTCCCGGCACGCATTTCATGGAGGGGGCCGCCGATGACTCCGGTGGACCCGGCGAGCTCGCGGACTTGAGGACGATGGTCCTCGACTTGAAGCGTCAATTGACCGCATTCCTCGGCACCGCCGAGTCCGAGCCGTCCCCACGGGGATTTACCCCTCGCGCGGACAAGCCGGACCGCCGCGTCAAGACCCGCTTCGCGGCCTCACCCCTCCCCAAAGGGGGGAATTGGTCTCAATCCGTCTCGAGGAAGGTGGCCTTCCACCGCGACAGCGGTGCGACCATCCCGTACTGCCAAAATCAGGTGTGTGCTAAGGGGAAGGCGAGGCATTGGCACCGGGACTGCCCGAACGGAGGCAGGACCGGACTCTCGGCCTACGCCTTCGCCGAGGAGGCTGAGAACTCCGTGCTGGCCGCGAGGTTCCAACACGCCATCGACAACGGCGACCCCGTGGAATTCGACGCCCTCTGCATGCTTGCGGGCGGGAAGCCGGAGGTCTTCACCGATCTTTCCGCGTGCTCGTTCTGCGAGGAGGACGGTGAGGTCCTCGTGTCCGCCGTCACCGAGTTCTCGGAGATGGCACACGCGGCTGGGGCTTCGACGTTCAACATCAACACCTTCACTGCCGACTTGCTGGTGGTGTCGGAGCCGACCGCACACTCCCCACCCGCGTCGGTTGAATCCGAGGAGGAATGGACCGGTCCGCCGAACCCCTTCTGCCCTCCCGTTACCCGCACGTTTGCCGATTTCATTCAGAGCACGGGGGTTGCGTTGGGGGCGCCCGACGAGCCGGCCGCGAGCATGAACTTGCTCTCCGCGGTTGAGGCACCGGAGCGCGTGAAGGACTACAAGCCCGCGACCTCCTACGCCACGAGCGACGATGACGACGAGGATGCCTCGGTGGCACCGCCGCGGCCACGGTACGGCTGTGGGAACGCCATTCCGGGCTTCGGGAGGTCTCTTCTCACTTCATCCTTGGTGTGTGCACTATTTGCAATTTGTGCCACCGCCGCGCCGCACACCGTTGCCGATGTCGGTGGTGCCGGTGCGCGCACATGCACGGATCCACCGGTCGGTGGTGCTACGTGGACTGCCTCGGCAGTCCCGGCTGCGGAAACTTCGCCAACTGCAATGGTTCGTAACGATCTTGGCGACGCGGTGGGTGGTGCGAGCACGGCTGCTATCCCGCCGCATCGACAGACGCGGTATCGGGAGCTGCGGCAGGGATTCCACACTCTCCGCAATGTCCCGCGGCCACCATGGCTGTATGACGACGACCCTGATTATGTTCCACCGTCACCGCCTTGCCCGCCACCACCGTACTCGTCCGATGACGAGGAACCGAGCTCTAGTGACCATGCGGCTGTGATCGAGGATTCAACAATTTCTTCTACGAATGAGTTACCACCGGCCCCGGAGGCCGGCAACTACTTCACCCTCACGCTGCTCCGAGCCGGACCGCCAGCTCCGAAGACCTCTAGTGGCTGAGATTGATCACACCGTGCCTGCCTAGAGATTGGCTATAGAGTAGCTTCCTAGATGTGCAGAAGAGCTCTCTGAATTTGAGCTGTGTTTAGGGTTTTGGCACCTAGCAGCAGTATCTGACAATCTTTGCTGTGAACTGGGACCGCCCTGACCAAGAGTACAGGCCCCTAGTTGTGCTACAGTTTCCTCCTGAAGTTGAGTAGGGAGTTTGTTGCTTCGTTTCACTACTAGCTCCGGTCACCACCCTAGGTGGTGTGCTGGATTTGACACTGTGACACTCAAAACTGTCACATGTCACTCCCTATGGTAGGCTGGGTGACCGTCACCAGTAGACGGGAAACACCCGTTAGGTATTTATGCATGCCTCTCTTTTATCTATCACACTTTTACCGTTCTGATTCCGTAACCCTTAACTCAGGGTTTATCTCACCAGTTAGATATATATTACCGCCGAACTATATATCTGCCAAAACCCAAACCCAAAAGGCATCATGTCAGCACGCGACCGTCTTTAGTATACTCAACGGCTTGCCACATGCTCTTGAGGATGCACTGATATTGCTATGAACGATATCGCTGCCAAGTTTTGTGAGACGATTCTCACGAACACCCCTATTATGCAAAGCCGCAAGTGGTTGAAACCATCTCACACCGCACCGACTTAGCTTGCAGTCGCGACTGAATGCTAAGCTGTTGTGGTTGCGGATGGGGCCAATCGATAGCTCAAACGAAAGGTATTCACCGAATGAATACAAACGCTTGATAATCGAATGGTAGAAAAAATATGCTTCATGCATGTTTAGAAGAAGGGGGTGTGTCAGACGCAAAATATTGCACACGCTGAACCGAAGGCACCTTCCCAAAGGCACTGAAACCCGATGGATCGATGATCCATCGGTTTTTGGTCGCTTTTGGACTCACGTCAGGCACTCCACTTTGAAAACCAAAACGACAGCGACATCCGAAACGGAGTACCGAGTGATGTGGCACTCTACTCACTACTGTGACGACCGACAGGTTGAGGTACGCGGTACCATAGTGATAGTACAAACGATAGATGTCATGTGGCATTTAATATATTCCCGAAAAACATCACATCATTCCAATTTCCCATTCCCCCTTTTTCTATTCCCGAAAAAATACGCTACCTCTTAGCAGCCCAGAGTTATGCTGGGTGATGTGCTGATTATTGCCCCCCATACGCACGGGTGGGCCTTCACCATTGTTATGTGGTTGGACTTCGCGTTTCCGCTTGACTTTGATCCCAGCATGTCCGCCGAATGGCGCTTGACGCCGAGTCCGACTTCGTTGTGTTGCAGATCAACATTCGAATCAGTCGATCACGCTGCGTGCGCACGTTTGGTGCTTTGGTCGTCGATTCAGGTTAGTTAATCAAGATACATCAAACTCACTGATTTGTGTTTCGTTTTTTCTTAGACGCATATCTTTCCGAGTGTCATCACATCTCAGATTGTCGCGTTCCGAATGAGATATGCTAGTTTGGGCATATGCGCAGCATATCTCAACAACTAGTGATATACCCCGATACGGCATACGGTATATGGACACGGTGTGGGCAAATGCCTGCCAGGGAGGATACTGTTTCAAGAGACTACAAATCATGCTCGGGACCTCAAAGCGGCCTGGCACTGTAAGTTTTGACCTCGCGGGGTGGGCGAAGAGCAAATTGCATGACATTTTAAGTGTACAGCGCATTACTAAGTACGATTTAGCTTGTTGCTAGGCCACTCCATCACGCATAATGTTGTATCAACATCGAATTGTCAGCGTCACAGGCGCGCAATGCGAGTGTTATGAGTGTATCAGCTAATGTCATAAGTTGCGCCGCAGGTCAAAATAAACTTAATAAAACTCCTTCTGAGGATTCTATCAAGCAACTCAGAATGATGGTAAGATGAAGGACTCTACCTGACTGTTGTAAGACACACCCGTGATTTCGATGCTCTTGATCGCCGAGATTGACGGCGCTCATCTCCGACAACAAAGAGTCAATTCCTTCTTTAACATCTGTCAGCACCGTTGTTGTTTGAACACCGTCGTTGATATCTTCAAAATTCTTCTAAGGCCCTCCGGGGAGCTTTTGCATCCCCCGGGCATCACCACGGGGCATGGTGTTGTTTTTAATATACACTGTAAATATTCAGCTAGTTAAATTCAAGTTTCACTAGGTAAAGTGGCGAACGAATTATCCTTTAAAGACGCAGGCCCTAAGTTGAACTCTAAATGCCCCGATTCTCTTGAAATGTAGGTTTCCGTCGGACTCAGATTATTCTGATACTCAGAGGCTAAGAAATCCGTGGAACTCATGATGCGTCTGAATTTTGAAGCAACAGACCTAGAGCGCTTTTGCAGGCTCTAAATTCGTTGGAATATCTTTTACGATTTTTCCACGCAAGTCATCGTTGACAAAGCTGTCATAAGACACTGTGTCACTGCCATTACTGCTTTATATATTTTGAAAGGCGGTTGCGACACTGGAAAAATAAATGAAACAGAAGAAGCGGTCTAATTCCGCGGAAGAATATCCTCTTTTGGAAACTCGAAGCACTCTGGACGCTTCAAGCTGCGCCGCTAGAATCACTTTCGGTCATGGAATCCTGTGGATTCAAATTGTGCGATGCCGAGAATGCCATGTTATCTCCGAGACCCCGCCTGGGGTCTAAGGCTTAGATGGTATCAGGAACCGCGAATTACGTGTGCGAAGTTCCTCAAATTACACTGTGTTTCTGTTTTGGTTTGCTCACCGTCGGTCCCGGAGGAAGTTCGTGTTGTTCGTCGGCCTAGACTGTGCGACTCAGGCAAAGACGATGATAATAATGATGACTCTGCATGCGAAGTATTCGCAGCCGCCAACTTCCAGGGCTTAGCCTGCGACGATGCCCAAGCAATAAATTCATTCATCACCGTGGACTATATTAGAGTGACCGTTGTGGTAACTAGGCCTACGAATTTCCAAGGCTGATTTGGGAGTGAAGTGTTGCGCCCCCCTGTCAGAGTCAAAGTTGCTCCTGCTAACCGTTGATAAGAAGGTTCTCTTCGACAACTTAGCCTCAGCGGGGTTAGACTCCAAAGAGATGCGCGCCGCATTCGTTGCAAGCATCGGAGCCGGGACTCGAACCACTTTTGTATTCTCCGGAATAACCGAACCCCTGAGGCTTCTAAGTATCATAGGTTTAGACTGGTGCACAATCATTTCAGCGTCCTGGGCACCATTTGAGAGCGTTGCTCCAGTGGCAGCGCTACTACTAAGAGCCACAATAAAGAATATTGCAGCGAACACAAGGGTGGCCATTCTTTGTGCTAGAATCTTCACAGCTTGGTTACAGTGGCTGTTGGAGAATCGATGAATTCTAAGCTTTTATAAAGATGCTAAGTGGTGATTGTGCTGTCCTTCATGAAAGTTTAAGGGTATGCGTTCTTCTTGGAAGAAGCCGGGTGAGGGGAAGGCTTCAAAATATTTGATGGAATTAACTTTGATAACACAACCTATATTTAACCGATAAAGAAATCCTGTTTTTTATTCTTATTATTCTTAGTACTATTATTATTTATTCATTCATTTCACCGATAAAGAAATTCTAATTACTTTTAAAAGTCCTGGATGCGAATTTTGGAACATAACCCCCTATTTTTATTTGCTAGTAGAAGTTTTTTTTTTAACAGGCGGCTGGCAAGGTTTCACGATTTCCAAAGGGAGTCCCAAGTCCCCCCCCACCCTTCAAGCTCTCGCAGGTCTAAGTCCCCATCACCCCTAGCCTCTCCGGCTCTTGCAAGTCCCAAGTCCCCCCACGCGCCACTTATCGTACCACATCAAGACCCAAGTCCCCGCCGCCCCACCCCAAATATGATAATTTTGCTTTGAGGGCGGTGCTTGGAGGGCGGTGCTTGGAGGGCGGTGCTTGGAGGACGGTGGTCCGAGCGGATCCCGGGAGTCGAAAATGATGTGCCACGCCGACCAATAATCAACAACCTTGCCAACAAAAACCAGGTCGAATAACTTCCTAACAGCCGTACCCGCGCGGTAGCCCAATCAACCACAACTTAGCCCATACCGCCCGTACCGCGTCCACGCACTCCATCCCAAGCGCCAACGTTTAGCCAATCATGTCCAAGTCGCAGTGTCTCAAAAAAGCGTGCGTCGGCTCAAACCTGTTAGATATAATACTCGTCTGGACATAAATCTAGGCTGAACCCTAAACTCAGGGTTTTCGATATCAGAACGTAAACGAATTATTGTAAACGAATAACTGATACCCCGAACTTACGGATCGTTTCGGCCTCTGTGAAAACGTTATAGGCATACCGCTCGCTGTCGGATATCGAGGTCTGGGGACCCAGTGTAGAACATCGTGTATGACGAATAGAGCGTTGTTGAGAGGGGATACGTGAGGGTGCATGCAGCCGTGCACGCATGCTTTGATGCTAGTTTCGATCATGGTGAACGGGAGCAGCATCGCGATCGAGCATGAACAGGAGGACTCAGGATGAGAATCGAGAATGGGGCATGAACGGCGATGGAGAGCGTCCATCGAAGTCCCAAGTCCCTCCCACCCCCACTCTCTCCAGCTTCCCCAAGTCCCAAGTCCCCCCACCCCCAGTCTCTCCAGCTCCGTGCGTTCCAAGTCCCCCACCCCCTTCCCGACCGCACGGTTGTCCTAAGTCCCCCACCCCCCACCGGGTCAGCCGAACCAAGTAAGTAGGATCCAAGAATGGTGTGTCCACGTGGTATTGCAAAATTCTTTATATAAGATACGATCGCAGCATTTTCGAGAAATATTTTTTATACGACTGATTTTTATACAGGTATATAATTATATAACATGCTGGGATATGCTTCTACCGCTTCTATAGGTTCTGGTGGTCGATGTGCTTTTACCAAAAAAAGACTCCTAAGATGCCTATTAAATATGGACATTGCTATGAAAATAAATAGGTCGAAAACTCAGTCCACCTGCTTAACCTCAGTGAACGAACAACCGAAATTTTAAAAAGAAAAATAGAAGAAACAATGTATTTTCCGAAAGATCACCCAGTTTTCACTCTTCACTTTCGAACCCGACCAATTGAATTTGCAGTCGAGGCTCGAGGAAGAGTTCGATTGGATAGCATTCCGATTTTCATTTTAAGAAAAAATTGTGGACTTTGTGTCCAATTTCACCCAGCGCCAGATCCGCATTTTTTAAATACCTATTTGGCCCTTTTAACCCGAAGAAAATCAAAGGGGGTGGGGGTAGGAGTGCCCAAGACATAGGGAACGGGAGCTCTTCATCCGCGCTAATCACCCCAATGGGCCCCCTAGCGTCCTACATCACACAAACATTCTTCAATATGCTGTTTGGGACTACGAGAAACGCCCAACGGGCCCTGTGTGAGACCTGAGATGCATGGTTGAGTGTCGAGAAGGTGCCAGAATCAGTACGTATACACAAGTAGGCAGGCTAGTAATCATGATAGCTATGGTAATCATGATAATTATGGCGTCGTACCCTGACCTATTGCTTCAAAAAATTGCCTGTGTAGGTATTCGCAACAATGGCTATGTTGACGCCAATCGACATCACAGGACTCGGAAATTATGTGTAGAAGGTGTCTCCCGCTATCGTGGGACCATGAGCGTCATATATGCCGATATCATAACTTCATGTAGGAGTGTAACTAAACCGAATATAAGCATTCCTGACTGTGCAACACAGTGTAAGAAGATATCGAATTCACTACTTGTGATTGATGAAATCAGTGGCTGGCATATTTATGAACATAAAGTTATCTCAGTGTCCATCTGTTTATATGTGTGTTTGTGTACACATGTGGGTGTACATCACGATTTGCTCAGCTGTCACCTGGAAAAAGTCTACACTTCTACCTTATGTCTCATTCGTGACTTCTACTACCTCCCAGAAGCACGACTGGCTTTGCTGGTAGATGATTGAGCTACACACAGTTATTTATACACATGCACACAGCTGATCCTTGAAAATCTTCTATCTTAAAAATGTCCTGCCATTCATAGCCACCGTGCCTCCAATCACATTTGACGCGCCTCATCGTGCTGTTTGGAGGCCGCCTGCTGCAAATGAAATTCCAGGCTCCACACGATTCATTCTAGTCTTACACGAATGCGATGGATGCGGTCAACGCGGACGCCTTCGCCACCAAGTCTGCGCCATCGCATCCACACGAAATCTGTTAACTATGTTACCCATCCAACGGCTACCCCAACGTCCACATTCTGCATTCTGTGCATCAAAGGTGCACGCAGCAGGCAGCTGCTGCGAAGGTGACGTGCCCTGGACTGAAGCCAGAGATTCAGCCATGAAGCGCAGTGCAAGGGCATCTTTATGGAGCCTTGTCGAACAACCATTTAGTCGTCACGATGCTGAACTATTGCGTCGGGGGCACGGGGTCACGGGGGCGCGGGTGCACCTTCAAACTTCCCATCAGTGTTGAAGCGCATCGTTCGCCTGCAACAGTATTGGAGCCGTCCCAGCACCCAGCACGTGCATCCCCAGCTGGCGATAGCGTTCCTTGCTGCCCCCATTCAATCGCCGACCACGCAGCCTCAGTTCTGTGGCAACGCCCGTGTACGAGTGTGAGGCACATTACGATTGCATCTTCTTCAGGTTCCGGGATAGGACAGGGTGGGAAGGCATGTACGTTCACACAAAGGGGCAAAGGAAGATGCGAGGGGGATCAATCGGCTGCAGGATCGACCTGAGAAACAGCGGCTTGCCTCGGTCGAGCCCTGCATCCTCCTCACCTGCATGCAAGCAGGGCACACAGCGCATGATGCGTCCAAGAAACCATTGGACCGCATTTCATGTATTTCATTCCACACATGTTTGTCAATTGGACTGCTCTTGTCGACTGGCGCATGGCGGGCTGGCGCGGGCAGGCGCTCCTTCAAGCGAGGCCTGGGGCGGCACGGGGGCTGCGCACACTGAGACAGGGAGCATCCGGCGGAGCCAGAAGGGGCGGAACATAACAACAGGGCGCGGCGCTCAACCACTTTTGGGATCCGAGCTCGGCGGTCGTGAGCGGCTCGCGAGCATCGGGATTGACGAGCATAAGGCGCGAGCAGGGGTGCAATCATACGACGCGACTTACGAGCACTCGCCAGCATGCTCGCGAGCACATAGATTCGTACACCGTGTTAAGACTGTGTCACGCAAGTCACAAATGCAAGGGAGTTAGAATTTCTAGGCTACGGCGGCACGGAGGGTGGCAGGGGGGTATGGACATTGTCAATGTGGCGGCTTTGGATGACGAGGGCTGCATCAAGAGGGACTGGTGGCGCGCCACAGAGCAAGCCACTCGCAGCTCAGATACAGGCGCAGGTGAATATGGAACGAACCGTGCGCATCGAGGTAAGGCGAGCGCCAGAAGCAGCGGCCGCGCTCACGGATGAACAAGATGGTGCTCCTGCGGACCAGGAGGTACACTCCGAGCCCAGCGCCACAGCGCTGCGCGTGCAGGAAGCCTTCCCGAGCCACCTTGCCTCGGCCGCCCAGTGAGCGCTGCAAGGGACGTCCCACAGCCCCCGTCTGCCGGACTCATGAGGTAACCGATGGATTGTGTTGGCGTGTTCTCCGTGAAGCGTTGCGATACGACAGAGCGGGTGTCGGGCGAGCTGACCGCGTGGATTTCCGGTGGCCGTGTAGGGTAAGGAGTGAAGTCGGCTGTGAACAAGTGGGGGGGAGATAGCGTCTGAAGCAGGGTTGGGCAGTGGGTGGGTGAGTGCAGGGTGGGCACCTCGCAGCAAGAGTCCAGCACGCACACGAGGGTCCCGCACAGGAGGCACAGCGCCGGGTGCTGGGGCTCGCTGTTGCACACGCCGCAGCGCTCCCTCACGAGTTGCTGCGCCACCCTCCCCTCCATTTCCGCCCTCAGCGCTCAGCTCGGGGCGGCGCTCCGGCTCACGCCGCTGCGCGCGCGCACCCGCCACTGCACCGCCGGCCGCTGGGATACGGTTTGAATTGGCTTCTCTCCATCTGGAACTGAAGGGCAATATTCATTCACTCGACCCTTTAAATCGGTGGGGCACAGCCCAAGAACATTGCGGGATTGCGCGGGTTGACGCCACGTGCCGCACTCTCATCCTATCCATCGCCAAAGTCTATTCCGTTTAAAAAAACCCTCTCTAAATCGGACCGCTGCGAGAGTCTCCACTATAGACCTCAGGTAAGCAGCAGGCGAGTCCCCGCGTTCCTAATGACCTCAGGCGACGCTACGCAATGCGCCGAGTGGTGCGAGCTGCCACCCCAGCTTGCCCCCGCACCTCAGTGCACACTCTCAGTGGGCAGCCTCACACCTGGAAGAGGGAGTGGAACGAGCGTGGCAGAGCCAGCAGCTGGAAAGGCGCCGCGCTCGCCATTGAGCACATTGGCACCGGGAGCGCCACCGGCCGCGCAGCCGCTCCCTCGCCGGCGGGCTCGGCGGCGGCCCAGGCTTGCATCACCAGGTCCGCGCCCCACTGCGCCGCCCACTCGCCGCGCTGCCCCTCCTCCAGGCCGCCCGTGCTGAGGCCCAGCACCGCCTCCAGCGCGGGCAGGCGGAGCAGCCGGAGCAGCGCGCGCGCCTCTCTCTCCGCGGACTGCGGGGTGCTGGCCTCCTCCTCCCCCGCGAGCTGCTGCGCGCGCACCTCGTCGGCCGAGAGGCCCCCCCTGCTGTGCCCTGCGTGGCGGAGAGTGGCGCGCAGGAGGGCCGCAGCGCGCAGAAAGGGCAAGCACAAGCAGTGCACTCGCAGCACGAGGCCCGCCGACATGGTCCCGGCGCCAGCACCGGCACTCGCGGCTTCCCCGGCGGCGCGCAATTGGTCGGCGACCGCAGCGTGCCCCTCCTGGGCGGCGGAGTCAGCGGCGGCGGTGGCAATGGCAACCGCGGTGGCACACACGGGGGATTCAGCGGCCGCAGCTGCGAGCCACGCAGGGGGTGGGTGCGGGTTGGCCGACCGGCCGCGGCATACGCCAAGCAGACACTGAAGGAGGGTGGCAAGGAGCAGGAGAGGGAGCACGGCATCGAGGCAGGCCCCTGCGTGCGCCACTGCGCGAGCATCCTCCTCGATGCCAGCGCAGCCGCACAGCACCAGCTCCACCATGACCTGTCCTCAGCCCCGAGCCCCCCAGGCGGTATAAGGACGAAGGTTCGGTGCACCTTCAGAAATGGCGAATGGCGGGTGCCTCCAAACAGAATTCGGCAAGGTCTAAAGGCCAACCCGCCTGTGATGGCAAGAGCAGAGGAACATGATGGCGAGCCACCATCCGGGGAGAAGGAGGAGCAACAGCGAATGGCTGCGAGAACGCGATCAGGCGTGCGCGAAGAGGGCGAGGGTGAACGGGCCGGGGGAAGGTGTCAGGGGTTAACGCAGGGGGATGGGGGAGGGGAGGGAGTCGACAACAGGCAGGCGGTGGGGGAAAGGCGGCGAGGGATTCACTTGGGGAGGTCCGTGGCCAGGAGTGCCCCCCCTGGGCGATGCAGGACCGACGTGCTCACAGGGGTATCCACTGCCATGCTGCAGCCCCTGAAGCCACCCCCCTTCCCCGTCTCAGAGAGCCTCGGAGCGACAGCAGCAGCCGGCGCCTTCGAGCCAGCAGCGGCTCGAGGGCCTTTGAGGGGCACAGGAGAGGCAATTGCACGGCAACGCGAGACGGCAACGCGAGACGGCAACGCGAGACGGCAACGCGAGATGGCAACGCTGACAACCCTCAGCCTCACAACTCAACCCTCATCCCCTCCTACAGGGCCCCTCCCCTCCCGAGGTGTGTGCAGCAGTATGCACATGCAGGCAGTGGTGAGAATGGCAGCGCGGTGCGCCCTGCACCCAGGGGCATCATCGCCCAAGCCCTGGCACGCCACTTTGGCCCGGCCGGCTGGGTTCATGTTTGCATGCAGCGGAGGGCCGCACCGCCCCGTGGGATAAATGGTCTCGCACAGCTGCCGGAATCGAGCGGCGCGGATCTTAGAAGCCTCGCCTCCGTGTCTGCAGCATCGCCTCCCCGCCGTACCACCCGTTCCACTGACCTTCCTGGCCGCGCTCTTGTTCTAGTGTCCCCACGCCCGCCGCCTGTGGTTCTCGATTGAAACAGCTGGGAGGGCACGGCACGTGAGGCATTATGCACTAAACCTCCTCTCGAGAAGTGGATCGGACATTCCGCATTTTGCATCCCGCATGTGACAAGGGGGTCCCATCGCATAGACTTCCCGCACGCATTTGTAGGTACACACTGAGCTTTAGTCGGACCCTTGCACTGGTTTCGGGCTGGCAGGCTCGGACTGGCGGAAGGCGCTTTCTGTGTCAGCCCTGGGCCTCACCGATGACTAGGACCTAAGTAACGCCATCCTGCGGACCCTGCAACCTCGGCCGCTGGATTCACACCTGAGTGGCGCCATCATGCGGACCCTGCAACCTCGGCCGCTGGATTCACACCTGAGTGGCGCCATCATGCGGACCCTGCAACCTCGGCCGCTGGATTCACACCTGAGTGGCGCCATCATGCGGACCCTGCAACCTCGGCCGCTGGATTCACACCTGATTGGCACCATCATGTGACCCTGCAACACCGCTGGATTCACACCTGAGTGGCGCCATGAGTGGCGCCATCATGCGGACCAACCTCGCCGCTGGATTCACACCTGATTGGCACCATCATGGGACCTGCAACCTCGCTGCATGCGGACCTGCAACCTCGGCCGCTGGATTCACACCTGAGTGGCGCCATCACGCGGACCCTGCAACCTCGGCCGCTGGATTCACACCTGAGTGGCGCCATCATGCGGACCCTGCAACCTCGGCCGCTGGATTCACACCTGAGTGGCGCCATCATGCGGACCCTGCAACCTCGGCCGCTGGATTCACACCTGAGTGGCGCCATCATGGGACCCTGCAACCTCGGCCGCTGGATTCACACCTGAGTGGCGCCATCATGCGAACCCTGCAACCTCGGCCGCTGGATTCACACTGAGTGGCGCCATCATGCGGACCCTGCAACCTCGGCCGCTGGATTCACACCTGAGTGGCGCCATCATGCGGACCCTGCAACCTCGGCCGCTGGATTCACACCTGATTGGCGCCATCATGCGGACCCTGCAACCTCGGCCGCTGGATTCACACCTGAGTGGCGCCATCATGCGGACCCTGCAACCTCGGCCGCTGGATTCAGACTCATGCCAACACGTTACACGTGGAAACCGCAAGATGCTTTCGTCAGAAGATGACGCTACCGCAAGATGCTTTCGTCAGAAGATGACGCTCCTGCAAGATACTTTCATCAGAAGATGACGCTACCGGTCAGAAATCCACAGTGTGCGTCTCAAGGCAAAGGGTCCCTCGAGGTAAGCCGTCGCCTTTGTGCCCCCCTTCACCCCCTCAACTACACACACCACGCTCCCACTTTCATCAACCCGGCCGCACCTGTAGATAATTGCTGCGGTTATTAGCCCTGGCAGGGCACTGATGTGGAGCCCCGCCTCCTTCACTGCCGCCTCCCAGCTGCCTCCACCTGCAGAGGGGAACAGCTCCATCATTGGACCAAATCGCTTGGCAAGCTGTTGCCTGCGCTGCCTGGTGACTGGCTCTGGTGACCGTCCCTCGACGCTTCTTCTTGGCTGCCGTTGCCTACGTGGCGGCATCCGGCATGAAGTAGACTGCACGCGTACATCCCGAGTCGTCGCCACGCAGGGTCCATCTGAAAGATGGCCACGCGAATGGACAGCTACCTTGCCGCTTCCGGTGCCGCGACTCCTGCCGGTGCCGTGACTCCTGCCCATGCCGTGACTCCCGCCGCTGCCGGTACCGTGAACCGTGACTCCCGCCGCTGCCGTGACTCCTCTCGCTGCTGTGACTCCTGCCCGTGCCGTGACTCTTGCTGGTGACGCGAATCCTGCTGCTGCTGCTGCTGCCGTGACTCCTCTCGCTGCCGTAGCTCCTCCAACAAACCAGCCTACGCACACTCTTGCACAGCGGTGCTTCCGGCATGTCGGATATCACTCGCTGCAGTGTCAGATGCTGGAGTCGGCCGCCCGATGGGTGGATGGATGGGCTCATCGCAGCCCCACTCGAGCTACTGCAAGGTGGCGGCGAGGGGGCTGAAGGCACACACCAAGGCACAGGAGCCGGACGGGGTCGGCAGTGCTCAGCCCGCGCCCAGCCAGCTCCGCCATTGTGAGAGTTCCCGCCAGCGCGTTCCACAGCTGGTGCAGTGTGTCCTCCGCGTTTGACCCACTTGGCAGCACTTCTCTGTAAGGACCCTGCAGCCCCCTCCTCCCTCCCTCCCACCCCTGGTCGAATCCTTGCCGTCTGATCCTACTCGGACCAACAAGGATCAGACGGCATCCTGATCCTTGTCAGGATGCCGTCTGACAAGAATCAGGACTTGATTACCAGAGCATGGCCCCCAAGTGTGCGACTCGACCAATTGGGGAAGAGGTGATCAACACGTTCAAATCAAAGCAGGGGCCAGGAGTGGGGGTTTATCTCAGGGCCAGGAGTGGGGGTTTATCTCAGGGCTAGGAGGGGGGGCTTATCTTAGGGCCTGGGCGCTCGGAATGCACCTGGCATCAGCCGCTGCTCAGCATCAGCGCTGCGCTGTGCTCATGTGCCAAGCTTACCCTCTGGCGCAGGGCAGGCGGGCTGACAGGGGGCAGGCGGGCTGAACGAGGGACGCGAGCGGACCCCTTGCACTGTGGACAGCTGGAACGCTAGCACGTCTAAAGCCGCCTCCTTCTTCGCGTTTTCTAATATGGTGGCTCCGTCTGCATCGCGCTCGCCCCTCCACCCGCACCCTCCCTTCAGAACAGGCAACACGAGCACCTGCAGCCGCAGCCGCCACTTTGGAGCCACAGGATGGCCGCAGCCGCCCCTTTGGAGCCACAGGATGGCCGCAGCCGCCCGTTTGGAGCCACAGGATGGCCCGCCCGTTTGGAGCCACAGGATGGCCGCAGCCGCCGTTTGGAGCCACAGGATGGCCACAGCCGCCCCTTTGGAGCCACAGGATGGCCGCAGCCGCCCCTTTGGAGCCACAGGATGGCCGCGCATTCCGGGCTCGATCGGCTCCAAGTCGCCCGCCCGCCATGCGCTACTAGATGCATCCAAGAGGACACTGGGTGGGGCAGCGGGCATTCAGAATGCGGGCTGCGGGCATCCAGGGTGCGGGCTGCGCTCGCAATGGAATGCAAGCAATAAGTAGCGCACGGACACCGATTGGATACACCCTGGCACGCCAGCAAGGAATTATTGCCGACCGCATGCGAAACAACATGAGGTTGCGGCAAGCCGGATAGTGAAAGCGAAGTATTCTGTGGGAGTGTAAGGTTCATGGCAATCGTTTGATATTCCATGCATCCTCCCACCGTGGCCAGGCATAGTCCAGTCGTCCTTGAACCTTCTCGGCTGATCTTCTTCCTAACCACGAATGGAACATTCAAAATAACAACGAGAAGGTTCAAGGACGACTGGACTGTGCCTGGCCACGGTGGGAGGATGCATGGAATATTAAACGATTGCCATGAACATTACACTCCCACAGAATACTTCGCTTTCACTATCCGGCTTGCCGCAACCTCATGTTGTTTCGGACTGTAGGCGAACCCAGTGCTACCACCGCCACCTTGTCTTCCTGCCTGCTGTGACCCCGCCACCATCCCACGAAGGCTTGCTGGAGACTCCCCCCCCCACTTCCCCCATATCTGAGCATACCCTCGAGATCGCCGTCCATTGACAAAAGATCGGATCTCATCGCGAGCTCAAGCTGCGCATGATCCAGGTCGCATGCCTCGCGGAGCGCGGAGCTTGTCTGCCATCCCACCAGAACACCGCCGATGTCGTGCTTGCAGGCTACGCTGGGAGCCTCGATGGACGCTCAGCGGGTGGGCCGCCGGAGGAGTGGAGGGGGTTTCTGTCGAACCTTCCGAGCGTTCCCTGGCCGCCAGCTCCCTGGCCACGCTGCCACGCTCCGACTTTGGCAGGGCCGGGCCAAACATAAAGCTGCGTGCCGGGGCACTGGTGGAGCTGGGAGCTGCCGCCAAGCGTTGAGAAGTCTCCTCCAGCCAGTCTTGGGCCACACTGAGCACTCCTTCTGCTCGTGCCCACCTCCCCCCTCCCCTTGAGCCCCATCGCGAGCACCGTCTGTGAGGTAGGTGCACATTCTCCAGCGGGCCGAGAACGCGCTCAGCGGAGCTCAATGGGTGGGGAGCGGAGCAATATGAGGCAAGCCACAGCACCTGGAGTTTGGACCTGCAAAGCGCGTGAAGTTGACACAGCGGATGGCGAGCCGCATGGGTGAGGGAAGTGAGGTTGGCGAGGCAGGGTGCGGCAGATCTGGAAGGCGCACTGGCGTCTGATGCCCGGTCAGTCGCGGCCGAGGAGCTCTGTGATGTGCCGGCGTCAGTGCTAGAGCGACGCCTGATTGGTACAGCCGGCAGGAGGCAGTTCGCCAGCCTTCGACACACTGGGCACAGAAACTGTCCTCGCTCTAAGTCCACCACGTTGGCGCCTGCGTGGTGCCCCCCACGTGCCACCTCGCCACTCTATCTCAGTCCAGGTTCTCGCCGCTTCCTGGCCACGATTCGCTCGAGTTCCCACTCCAGAGCGCCTTTCTTGCATGAGTGGCGGGAGTTCGAAACACAAATCAAGTATAATTGGTGGACGGAACCTGGTGGCAGCAGGAGCCCTCCTCACAGCAGCTGAAGGGGCAGTGCGTGAGATCACCTGCATACGTGGCTCCCGCAAAGTGGCGGAGGAGCAGCGAGCTGTGGTAGCGGTCCAGGCAGAACGAGTGCAGCATATGCCCACAGGTGGAAGCCCACACACGCATCGGCCCCGCCTCCTCACCGCCCACGCTCTGAGGTGTCCCCGCTACACCCGCCTCCTGCCCGTGGGCGATGGATGCTAGGCTGCGCTCCGGTTCCCCCCTGCCCACCCCAATCCCTCAACCCGCACTCCCTCAGCAGCCCAGGCGGCCCACACCACCTCGTGGGAGTGCGCGCAACTCACTCAGGGGAGTGCATGCGATCGGACGGCACCACTCAAGGGAGTGCATGTGATCGGACTGCACCACTCAAGGGAGTGCATGTGATCGGACGGCACCACTCAAGGGAGTGCATACGAACGGACGGCATCAGAGCTCCGGTTCCAAAGCGCAGGGGAGAGGGGAGGGCGGCATTCCCGGCTCTCTGACTCTCACCTCACGCCGGGGTTCACGCTGGGATCGCTCCCCTCTGCGCAACCACCTGCCCCCCCCCCTCCCCCTCCCTCCCTCCACTTCCGAGTTGCTCAGCTCGCAGCATGCACAATTAGCATCCCGCGGGCGCTGACAACATGGGCAGGCATTCTCTCTGTGTCTCCCGTGGAAGGAGAATGCGAGAAGCGAGTGTCACGCAACTGCATGCCATCTCTGCCACACTTGTACACCCTAAGCGTACCACTCGCCAAGCTTACGTATCTCTGACATTTCTGTGAACAGAACCTTTACAATTACCTTACTTTAATCAGCAGCAGCAGCAGCAGCAAAGCTCAACTCGCAGCGGGCGACGATGACAGAATATTGATCCAACGATCGCCAGACGAAATTATCAAATACCGCGTTGCCACTGCGTTCGCGTCTATATGTCACGTCGCCATCCGAACGTTGTGGCGTGGCATGAAAGAGAATTATCTAAAATACACTAACCAAACAAATTAATACAAAGAAAAAGTGCTCCACCACTCTGCTCTCATACCATGCTAGGGGTACGCATCACTGCACTGTTCCATGCAGGCCGCACTCTTGAATCCTGACTCCACCACTCTGCTCTCATACCATGCTAGGGGTACGCATCACTGC
>LGRX02016249.1:0-18608 GCA_001247695.2 Cymbomonas tetramitiformis
GCGGCACTCAGCGCACGGCCGCAATGAACCACCTGCAGGCGGCACTCAGCGCACGGCCGCAATGAACCACCTGCAGGCGGCACTCAGCGCACGGCCGCAATGAACCACCTGCAGGCAGCACTCAGCGCACGGCCGCAGTGAACCACCTGCAGGGGGCACTCAGCGCACGGCCGCAATGAACCACCTGCAGGCGGCACTCAGCGCACGGCATAATGAACCACCTACAGGCGGCACTCAGCGCACGTCCGCAATGAACCACCACAGGCGGCACTCAGCGCACGGCCGCAATGAACCACCTGCAGGGGCACTCAGCCACTGCGGCATATGTGAACCACTGCAGGCGGCACTCAGCGCACGAGCACCCAATGAACCACCTGCAGGCGGCACTCAGCGCACGGCCGCAATGAACCACCTGCAGGCGGCACTCAGCTTGGCCTTGGCTTGAACCACCTGCAGGGGGCACTCAGCGCACGGCCGCAATGGTGACCACCTGCAGGGGCACTCAGCGCACGACGCAATGAACCACCTGCAGGGGCACTCAGCGCCACGGCCGCAATGAACCACCTGCAGAAGGGGCACTCAAGCGCACGAGCCGCCAATGAACCACTGCAGGCGGCACTCAGCGCACGGCCGCAATGGCTGGGCCTGCAGGGGCACTCAAGTATTGTACTACGGCCGCAATGAACCACCCTGCAGGGGCGGCACTCAGCCTGCCGGCCGCCAGTGAACCACACTGCAGGGGGCACTCCAGCGCTGAGCCCGCATGCAGGCGGCACTCTGGCGGCTGCCTGGCATGATGAACCACCTGCGGAGGGCACTCAGGCGCACGGCGCAATGAACCACCTGCAGGGAGCACTCAGCACTGCGGCCGCAATGAACCACCTGCGGGGGCACTCAGCGCATGACCGCAATGCAACCACCTGCAGGGGGCACTCAGCGCACGGCCGCAATGCACCACCTGCAGGCGGCACTCAGCGCACGGCCGCAATGAACCACCTGCAGGCGGCACTCAGCGCACGGCCGCAATGAACCACCTGCAGGCAGCACTCAGCGCACGGCCGCAGTGAACCACCTGCAGGGGGCACTCAGCGCACGGCCGCAATGAACCACCTGCAGGCGGCACTCAGCGCACGGCCGCAATGAACCACCTGCCAGGCGGCACTCAGCGCCGAGAAGGCAATGAACCACCTGCAGGGGCACTCAGCACTGCCTGACCGCGGCTAGACCACCTGCAGGCGGCACTCAGCGCCGGCCGCAATGAACCACCTGGGGCACTCAGCGCCTGGCCAGCAATGAACTTACACACAGGCGGCACTCAGCGCACGGCCGCAATGAACCACTGCAGCGGCACTCAGCGCACGACGCAATGAGCCTGCAGGGGTGCTTTCCAAGCATCACGGCCGCAATGAACCACCTACCCAGGGGCACTCAACGCCGGCCGCAATGAACCACCTGCAGGCGGCACTCGCGCACGGCCGCAATGAACCACGGCGGCACTAAAAGCGCACGGCCGCAATGAACCACCTGCAGGCGGCACTCAGGCGCCATGACCGCAATGAACCACCACAGGCGGCACTCAGCGCACGGCCGCAATGAGCAGTGCAGGGGCACTCATGCTACGGCCGCAATGAACCACCTGCAGGCGGCACTCAGCGCACGGCGCAATAAACCACCTGCAGGCGGCACTCAGCGCCGCGGCGCAATGAACCACCTGAGGGCACTCAGCGCACGGCCGCAATAAGACCACCTGCAGGCGGCACTCAGCGCACGGCCGCAATGAACCACTTTGCAGGGCACTCAGCGCCACCTGACCGCAGTAGAACCACCTGCAGGCGGCACTCAAGCATGAACCGCAATAGAACCACACAGGCGGCACTCAGCGGCACGCAATGCACCACCTGGGGGCACTCAGCGCACGGCCCGCAATGAACCACCTGCAGGCGCACTCAACGCACGCGCAATGAACCACCTGCAGGCGGCACTCAGGCGCACGGCCGCAATGAGCCACCTGCAGGCGGCACTCAGCACACGGCCGCAATGAACCACCTGCGGCGGCACTCAGCGCACGGCCGCAATGAACCACCTGCAGGGGGCACTCAGCGCACGGCCGCAGTGAACCACCTGCAGGCGGCACTCAGCGCACGGCCGCAATGAACCACCTGCAGGGGGCACTCAGCGCACGGCCGCAATGAACCACCTGCAGGCGGCACTCAGCGCACGGCCGCAATGAACCACCTGCAGGCGGCACTCAGCGCACGGCCGCAATGAACCACCTGCAGGGGGGCAGACGGGTGACAGGCGGGCAGACGGGTTCGCGATTCGCGATTCGCGTCTTATCGCGTCGAATCGAATGGTATGTGTTAAATATGGGTCGCATTAGGGTTTAACGATTTAGGGTTGAAGTTTTAGGGTTTAGGTTCGATCAGATCGATATCATTTTTCGATTTTTCGATTTTACATTTTCGATTTTGCATTTTCGATTTTACATTTTCGATTTTACATTTTCGATTTTCGATTTCGATTTCATTAGGGCTTAACGTACTACTAAAAATAGTAACACTAAAAATAGTAATGACACGATTAGGGTTTAAGGTCGTAACATATTTAGTAATGCTGTTTATAGTAACATCAAATTTAGTAACACTAAATTTAGTAACCATCAAGTTTCAATTCAACTCTTTGGGATTCGTCGTCGATTCTCATCAAGGGGTCGCCGAACCCTATCGTGGTCAGGGAAGGGCGCATATATAGTGAATCGATATGTTCAGGCACGTCGGGGGAGGGGGGCGAAGCCCTCTTCCCCCGAAGGAGGGCTAGTTAATTTAAATTTAAGGGTTTTAGGGTTTTAGGGGGATTTAGGGTTTAAGGTTTTTTAGGGTTATTAGGGAACATTGCCCAGGGGCGTACGCAGCGGTCTCTGATGCGCAGGGAGGGAGGGCTGTGGAGGGAGCGAGGGAGGGCTGTGGAGGGAGCGAGGGAGGGAGAAACGAAGGGAGAGGTAGATAGGTAGATAGGTAGGTAGATAGGGAGGGATGAGGAACGAAGGAGGGAGGGATGAGGAGCGAGGGGAGGGAGGGAGGGAGGGAGGGAGGGGGAGCAGGGATCACCTGTAAAGCGGCCACCTGGGCACGCGCCGAGTTCACCAGCTCGATGAACACGGCACGCTCCATGTCAAAGCGCTGCGCCGTGGCCGCCGCCTCTTGTTGCATGCCGTCTAGCTGCCAAATGCCCGTCCACGAGCATCGATCAGCGCGGCTTGATGCGCGCCCCATCGTCCCTCCGATGCCGGCAGCTGCAGGCACCTCATCCTAAGCCTTATACAGGGCAGTGCACCGCTCAAAGCAGAGGCTGGCGCCCGCCCACCTGCCAGTCCGTGGATCGCCAGAGGCTGGCGCCCGCCCACCGGCCTGTCCGTGGAGTACCAGGCGCCAGCAGCGCCGCCGCTGCCGTGACTCGCGCCCGCGCAGGGCTCACCGCACCGCGGGAGACGGGGCACGCGGAATGACGGGAGTCACCTGCTGCCGATACAACTGGTTTACCTGCTCGTAGCGCTCCATCTGGTCTCGCATAGCACGCGCCTGGCCCGCCCCCCCCCAAGCCTCAACCAGCCCCCTGTGCCACTATGGGCGGCTCTCCCGCGGCGGGATGCGGCGCAGCACAGGGTGGCACACACACCTCCCCTGGGTCGATGGCCTCGCCCGTCTCGCTGAGCCGATTCCAGAAAGCGACCATGTGGTCGTGTGTCCCATCCTTGGTGCCACATGGGTTGATGAGCGACAGCACTGACTCGCTATCCTCCGCCGACTTTGTGACCGATCTGCAAGGAGCCCTCCCCAGATGACGGAACCACCCCCTTAACGCGACCCACGGCCCCGCGCCCACACAGTGAAGATGTCACGCCCATCACACGCCATTTGAATACTCTCCACATGCGCAGAGCCACAACCTGCGGCTGAGAGCAGGCAGCATCCCTTGGTCTCAGTCTCAATCTCAATCTAAATCTCATTCTCAGGCTTTGGCACACTCGAACTCGAACCACAACGCCGACTGGGCACTCAGAGATCAAGGGAAATCCCGTAAAGCCGTCCCCCGATGCATCCCAGTCTGGTTGGTGCGGTGCTCGGCAGCCTTCCGCCTAGACGGCCTTTTGTGCTCCGCTGCCAAGGCTCCGCTTCCGCCGCACAGACAGCGGCCTGCCCAATCACTGATACCTAAACCCCAGTGCCACAATCCGCTCTACACCCCTGTGCGCCTCCTTTCTGACCCCCCCGCCGAACCCTCTCCCAGGGGCCCCTACGCGAGCTGCTGCTGGAGCGTCTCTTTCTCCTCTCTCTCCTCGTTCTCCCTCCGAGCTTTCGCTTCTTCCGCCTGCCACGCCATCCGCGCCCGCCGCATCACTCAGCGCCGCATCTCGGTGACGCTCCCTTGGCGCGATGCAGCGAAACCGCCCATCTAGCACCTCCCTCCGCACACCTACGGGCGCTCGGTTTGGCGTTTTGCACACTTTCTCCCTTTCGGCGCGGTATGCGGTCGCGTATGCGGATGCCAGTGCGCACCTCTCCCAGTCTCAACCGCGTCTTGTGATTGGCGCAACAGCTGAGTGGCATGGGCCGCCAACTCGGACGTGTTATGCTGCCCGCACAGCGCGCCAAGGACCTGTGCAACGGTTCTTGGAGCGGCAGCGCGCCGGGGGACACCAGGGCTCGAGCACTACAGCGTGCACCATGCGGTCTGCGCATCATCCGGGTCCTCCATTTGTAGGATTCAACCGAGGGAGAGGGAAATCGGGATCCGGGGAAGCGCACCCGGGCTTGAGCTGCATGCATCTCGAGCAGCCGGTCTCGCGCATGGTCAAGCTCCGTCTGCAGGACGCCGGCCCCCCCCACAGTCCCCAGAGCCCTCCCGAGCAAGTGTGTGGCAGCCTCAGTCGGCTTACAAATACCTGCACCGTGTCATGCCCTGGCTGCGAGGTGTGGAGTACGCGACACCACCGCGGCTTCGGCGCACAAGCCAAGCGCCCCAGCGCCTGATTGGAGCTCAGCGGGATCCCGCCAGATGGCGCCGCGCGGAAGCTCTCTCGGGGAATTGCCGATGTCGCCCACGTGGCGCCCAACCCTGAGCACAGCACATGCCGGCCCGGCAATCGCGGCGTGTACACACGGCGTTCGATCATGACTGGCGCGACCGCGCCGCCGACGGATGCAATGGGCGCTTGCTATGATTGCCACGTGGCACGCTTCGGAAAGCGGCCGTTCCCGCATGCGTACTTCTGATGCAAAAGCCACAACCGCCACGCCGAGTGTGCATCGGAGAATCGGCCTGGAAACGTGCGCATAGCCCTCCTCGCCACCTGGCGCCACGCCGCATCATGCGACGTGGCGCCATGCCCCTCTTGGACATGCCCCTCCGCTCACTTGGTGGCCACAGCCCCCCCCCACAGCGCACCACATGCGAGTGCGGGCATTGTGCTGGCTTGTGGCGCCGAGTGGAGGACTGGGGGCGCATCTGCAATGTTGAGTGGAGGACTGGGGGCGCATCTGCAATGTTAGTGGAGGACTGGGGGCGCATCTGCAGTGAGAGTGGGGGACTGGGCGCATCTGCAATGTTGAGTGAAGGGGACTGGGGGCGCATCTGCAATGTTGAATGGAGGACTGGGGGCGCATCTGCAATGTTGAGTGGAGGACTGGAGCGCAGCCTGCAATGTTGGTGGGGACTGGGGCGCAGCCGCAATGGTAGTGGAGGACTGGGGCGCATCTGCAATGTTTGAGTGGAGGACTGGGGGCGCATCTGCAATGATGAGTGGAGGACTGAGGGCGCATCTGCAATGTTGAGTGGGGGACTGGGGCGCATCCGCAATGTTGAGTGGAGGACTGGGGCGCATCCGCCAATGTTGAGTGGAGGACTGGGGCGCAGCCGCAATGTTGAGTGGAGGACTGGGCGCATCTGCAATGTTGAGTGGAGGACTGGGGCGCATCTGCAATGTTAGTGGGGGACTGGGGCGCATCTGCAATGTTGAGTTGGGGGACTGGGGGCGCATCTGCAATGTTGAGTGGAGGACTGGGCGCAGCCGCAATGTTGAGTGGAGGACTGGGCGCAGCACGTGTTGAGTGGAGGACTGGGCGCAGCCGCAGTGTGGAGTGGAGGACTGGGGCGGCGCATCTGCAATGTTGAGTGGAGGACTGAGGGCGCACATCACCCTGCAATGTTGGAGTGGAGGACTGGGAGCATCTGCAATGTTGAGTGGAGGACTGGGGGCGCATCTGCAATGTTGAGTGGAGGGACTGGGGCGCATCTGCAATGTTGAGTGGAGGACTGGGGGCGCATCTGCAATGTTGATGGAGGACTGGGGGCGCATCTGCAATGTTGAGTGGAGGACTGGGGGAGCACAATGTTGAGTGGAGGACTGGGGGCGCATCTGCAATGTTGAGTGGGGACTGGGGCGCATCTGCAATGTTGAGTGGGGACTGGGGGCGCAGCCGCAATGTTGAGTGGAGGACTGGGGGCGCAGCCGCACCTGCAACGTTGAGCGGGCTGCGGCCTCCTCCACGAGCTTTTTCTCCAGCCGGGTGATCTCTTCCGCCAGCCGTGTGCGCTCCAGGCGCTGCACACCCCATCACACCCTCGCGCGCCCATCTCTCACATGCGACCGACCAGTGCGGGCGTCCGCACCTGCGGGGAGGATAGTCTGACGCTTCTGCCTGGGGTCCGCCCATGCAGCGGCACCCACCGAGCCCGGAGGTGAAGGCGTGTGGCAACCCTTTCCGTGACAAGGCTCCTGAAGCACCCCCCGCTGAGGAGCGCAAGTGGACGGCGGCGCAGGAAGCAGAGCGCTTTCGGGGCGGACCACTGAGCGGTCAGAAGTGGCGCGCAGCGTCGGCTGAGGTGCTCTCCGAAAAAGGTCGCAAAATGAAAGGCAGCGTGCGATGATCGATCCGCACAGGTTTACGCGGGCCCCTAGCAGCCCCATTGGATGCGTGGGGCGAGCGGGCTGAAGCAGTGCCACCGGGCGAACGCGGGGTTCTGGCGGCGCAGCTGCACCTGCACCTCCTGGGTGAGTTCCAAGTTCGGCCCATCGATCTTCTGCCCCCTCAGCCGCACCAGGACCGACGCCGTCACACACCACTCAACCGCATCAGAGAGTGAGCCCTCCTCCCCGCATCCCCCCAGAAGGGTAGTAAGCCCGCCAAGTTGACGGGGTGCTGCTTCTGCGGTGCGCCCCCCCTGCGCTCCCAGAGAGGACCACGTGGCGCAAGGCCTCGCCGCAGAGGGTGGCATGTGGCCTGGCTGCGCCGCCGATATCAAGAGCTGAGGGCGAGGGAGCGCATGGGTCGGGCACTCACCGCCTCCGTGTCTGCCGCGGCCCTGGCGTTCATTCGGGTGATCTGGGCTTTGAGCCGCACGTTTGTATGCTCCTCCACCTGCAGCCTGACCTGCATGTCGCCTGCGGCAGTCCCTTGCACCCCCTTCTACTTACATCGGCGGCTGGTCCCTGCCTCACGCGCGCTCATGCCTGCGCGGCGCATGCCATCAACCCCCTCTCCCCCCCTTACAAAAGAAGCGGATCTCAGGCATGCGCCCCCAAGCAGCGCGCCCGGCTTTCAGGAAGCACATCCGCGGCCGGTCAAGTGAACCCGCCGTTGCGCTGAGCCTGGGTCGCGGCTCTCGCGTGCGCCGGCAGGTTGAGGGCCAGATCGCAGGAGCTGGCCAAGCAGGCGGGTCGAGGGCCAGATCGCAGGAGCTGGCCAAGCAGGCGGGTCGAGGGCCAGATCGCAGGAGCTGGCCAAGCAGGCGGGTCGAGGGCCAGATCGCAGGAGCTGGCCAAGCAGGCGGGTCGAGGGCCAGATCGCAGGAGCTGGCCAAGCAGGAGATGGCAGAGGCGAGGTGGCGGCAGTCGCGGGAGAGACCGATTTTGGCCCTCAGACGCATGGTGAGCTCCGCCGGTTTCATCTCGAGTTCCGAGCGGTACTCTGCCAAGCTGGCGACCTCCGCGCAAGCTGTAGCCTGCACAGTGGCATCGAGCACCGCCCACCACCGCAGCTCGGCCTGCAAGACCAGATCGCGTCTTGGAGGGTTCACAGAAGCCGCAGTGGGCTGCTGGCGCCCCCCCCGCTGCGCAAGAACAGGATCTGGCGGAGTGAGGAAGGGGGTAGGCCAGAGTTAGCGCTTAGAGGACATGATCGAGCCGGGCACGTCGGGGGGGGGAAGAAACGATATGGAGAGTGTTCTTGTCGCAGGAAGCAGCGAGCGAGGGGGCACCGACTGCAGACGCTGCACACATGGCAGAGTGCGACCAGCAGGGTGGACAGCGCGAGGGAGGAGAGGATGGGCGTACAAGATCGGGGCCGGCAATGAGCTGGTGCGCCACGTTCTTCAGCGAGTCACTCACCACTTGCCCTTGCGCCGCCTCAATCTGCCCGAGCCCCGCGCCCGGTCACGTGCTTCGGCTTCAGTGGGCAGCAAGCAGGGACGTCAGGGGCCGCGCAGCCCGTATGCACTCCCATGTACCCCTCATCTGCCCCCTCACCCCCCTCATCCTCCCATGGCACCCCCTCATCTTCCGCCCAGCGCTCCCACCTCCTCGGCACCCTCATCTTCCATGGCGCCCCCCTTATCTCGGCACCCACTCATCCTCCGCGCTCCCCATATCTCGGCACCCCCTCTCTTCGGGGCGCCCCATATCCTCGGCACCACTCATCCTCCTTGGCGCCCCCATATCCTCGCTGCCCCCCCTCATCTTCCGTGGCGCCTCCCATATCTCGGCACCCCACTCATCCTCCGCGGCACCCCCCTCATCTTCCGCGGCGCGCCCCTCATTCTCTGCAGCGCTCCCACATCCTCCGCGGCGCCCCATATCCTCGGCACCCCCTCATCCTCCGCGCGCCCCCATATCCTCGGCACCCCCCTCATCCTCCGCGGCGCTCCCCTCATCCTCGGCACCCTACACGTGTGGCCATTCCACAAGCTACGGCAAAGCTATACTGGGAGTGCCGAGGCGCTGGATCTAAGGCGCAGATAGCACCAAACTGTGACTCTTTCAGCTCACACTGAGGATTTACAGGAAGGTCGGAGGAGAGGAGAAGGAGGGATTCAAGGGTGTTACACGAAGGTCGGAGGAGGGGAGAAGGAGGGATTCAAGGAGGATATTACACGAAGGTCGGAGGAGGGAAGAGGAGGATTCAAAGGGTGTTACATGAAGGTCGGAGGAGGGAGGAAGGAGAGGGATTCAGGAGTGTTCTGGAAGGTCGAGGAGGAGGAGAAGGGAGGGATTCAAGGGTGTTACATGAAGGTCGGAGGAGGGATTCAAAGGGTGTTACAGGAAGGTCGGAGGGAGAGGAGAAAGGAGAGATTCAAGGGTGTTACATGAAGGTCGGAGGAGCGGAAGGAGGGATTCAAGGGTGTTACAGGAAAGGTCGGAGGAGGGGAGAAGGAGGAGGGATTCAAGGGTGTAACAGGAAGGTCGGAGGAGAGGAGAAGGAGGGATTCAAGGGTGTTACACGAAGGTCGGAGGAGGGGAGAAGGAGGGATTCAAGGGTGTTACAGGAAGGTCGGAGGAGGGGAGAAGGAGGGATTGAAGGGCGGCATGCACCTTGAGCTCCACTATTGAAGCGTTCAAGGCTGCAACTTTCTCCACCTGTGCACAAATGCCCGCATCGCTAGAGCATACCCTGAGTCACCTCGAAGCGGGCTATGGTCAGAGCCAGATCTGGAAACCGACTCATCTCAACGAAACCTGGCCACGTCTCAAGTTCTGCCCTCCCTCGTCCCCACCGGATTGCCCTCCGCCAAGCATAAGTGGACATGCCGCTACATGGCCTCAGAGCCAGCTCCGACAACCCGGATGTCTTCATGTCTCACTTCACCATGAGGTCGAAATGTGTCACACCGTGCTAGAGCCTTCGGCCCTCAGATATCCGACGGCCCTCAAAAGATCCCAAGACCTCCAAAAGTGCACTTGAGGGCGCCCGCCGGAGACGAGGGAGGTCAGCAGGGAGCTCCACAGCGCCCGTAGAAACGAGGGAGGTCAGCAGGGAGCTCCACAGCGCCCGTAGAAACGAGGGAGGTCAGCAGGGAGCTCCACAGCGCCCGTAGAAACGAGGGAGGTCAGCAGGGAGCTCCACAGCGCCCGTAGAAAGACGAGGGAGAGCATCGCGAGGGTGCGGCAAAAAGTGCACCTGCGCAGCCAGCTGGGAATTCAGCTGGACCTTTTCCTCCTCCGCCTCCCTCAGCGCCTTCTCTAGGGCCCCCTGCAGCCGGCCACCCATGGAGCTGCGTGAGTGAGAACGGACATGCAGCCGCGCAACTGCAGAAGGTGTTCCAAGCTCAGATCTAAAATAGAAAGCGTATGGCACTACCGGCGAACCGCCACACGTCCCTCAGACCCTCCGTACCCGCCACGCGCCCCTCAGACCCTCCGTACCCGCCACACGCCCCCTCGAACCCTCCGTGCATACGAACCCCTCCAGGCAGCTCTGTACCCGCCCACGCGCCCTCGAACCCTCCGTACCCGCCACGCCCCCTCAGGCGCTCCGCACCGCCACGCGCCCCTCAGACCCTCCGTACCCGCCACGCGCCCCTCAAACGCTTTGTACCCGCCACGCGCCCCTTCACGAGGGCTCCGTACCCGCCACGCCCCTTCATGAGGACTCCGTACCCGCCACGCGCCCCTTCACGAGGGCTCCTTGCAGTGACGCCGACAGCTCGCACCTGCTTTGCAGCCGCGAGCTCCACCTGGCGCTCATGTGCCCGCTGCATGTTCTGAATCGCCGCAGAAGCCTGGTCCTGATGCGCTGGCGAGGCGACTGTGCACCTCCAGGCGCCGCCCCCGCTGTCACCACCCAGCAGGGCACGACGGCGGGACATAACCAAACGTGAGGTGCGTGCGGCTGTGTTTCGGAGGATCTGCATTCCGCATGATGGCTAAGATACGAGTCTGAACAGCTGATTTCCAATCTCCAAAATCCTATATGGCGCAATGAAGCACCGGGATCGAGCGGCTGAGAGCGCCTAGCGCCATGGAGCACCGGGATCGAGCGGCTGAGAGCGCCTAGCGCCATGAAGCACCAGGATCGACGGCTGAGAGCGCCTAAGCCATGAAGCACCAGGATCGGCGGCTGGCGCCTAGCGCCATGAGCACCGGGATCGAGCGGCTGAGAGCGGCTAGCGCCATGAAGCACCGGGATCGGCGGCTGAGAGCGCCTAACGCCATGAAGCACCAGGATCGAGCGGCTGAGGGCGCCCTAGCGCCATGAAGCACCAGGATCGGCGGCTGGCGCTAGCGCCATGAAGCACCAGGATCGAGCGGCTGAGAGCGCCTAGCGTGCATGAAGCACCAGGATCGCGGCTGAGAGCGCCTAGCGCCATGAAGCACCGGGATCGAGCGGCTGAGCGCCCTAGCGCCATGAAAGCACCAGGATCGGCTGAGCGCCCTAGCGCCATGAAGCACCCAGGATCGAGCGGCTGAGAGCGGCTAGCGCCATGGCTTACCAGGATCGGCTGAGCGCCTAGCGCCATGAAGCACCAGGATCGGCGCTGAGAGCGCCTAGCGCCATGAAAGCACCGGGATCGAGCGGCTGGCGCCTAGCGCCATGAAGCACCGGGATCGAGGCGGCTGGGCGCCTGGCGCCGCCGCAAGCACCAGGATCGGCGGCTGGGCGCCTAGCGCCATGAAGCACAGGGGATCGAGGCGGCTGAGAGCGCCTAGCGCCATGAAGCACGGGGATGCGGCGGCTGAAAGCGCCTAGCGCCATGAAGCACCAGGATCGGCGGCTGAGAGCGTAGCGCCATGAAGCACCGGGATCGAGCGGCTGAGAGCGCCTAGCGCCATGGAGCACCGGGATCGAGCGGCTGAGAGCGCCTGCGAGGGCCCCACAGGCTCTGCAGGAGAGGCCCCTAGAAAGCGTTCCTTGCAGGCGCAATGTGCAGCGCACGAGAACCCAAGGCAGCGGAGCGTGCATGTTCTGCGAACGAGGGGGCAATGAGGGGGGTGCCACTTGGTGTTGCGCACAGTTACGGAAGGCGCCTGCGAAATGATGACACAAACCCTCTGACGGCCGGCTCATTGCCCAAATGTGTGGGGTCAGCGGTGCACCGAGCCCCAGACGCGGCACAGAGGCTGCAGACTGGGACCCTGGCTGTGGGTCCCGCGCACTGACCTGGTGTAGGGCGCTGCTGCTGCTCCTGGAGGCAGCGCTGCTCGCGCTCGAACTTAGCCTGGAGCTGCGTCACGGTCTTCTGCATTTCCGCCACCTGCAGCGCCACTCTCCCTGCACCCGAATTAGGCATGCTTCGTGGCTGCCGTGCGCCGGGGAGCTGCAGCGCCACTCTCCCTGCACCCGAATTAGGCATGCTTCGTGGCTGCCGTGCGCCGGGAAGCTGCAGCGCCACTCTCCCTGCACCCGAATTAGGCATGCTTCGTGGCTGCCGGGCGCCGGGAGCTGCAGCGCCACTCTCCCTGCACCCGAATCAGGCATGCTTGTGGCTGCCGGGCGCCAGGAGCTGCAGCGCCACTCTCCCTGCACGCGAATTAGGCATGCCTCCGTGGCTGCCGGGCGCCGGGAGCTGCGCCACTCTCCCTGCACCCGAATTCAGGCATGCTTCGTGGCGCTGCCGGGCGCCGGGGAGCTGCAGCGCCACTCTCCCTGCACCCGAATTAGGCATGCTTCGTGGCTGCCGGGCGCCGGGGAGCTGCAGCGCCACTCTCCCTGCACCCGAATTAGGCATGCTTCGTGGCTGCCGGGCGCCAGGGAGCTGCAGCGCCACTCTCCCTGCACGCGAATTAGGCATGCTCCGTGGCTGCCGGGCGCCGGGGAGCTGCAGCGCCACTCTCCCTGCACCCGAATTAGGCATGCTTCGTGGCTGCCGGGCGCCAGGGAGCTGCAGCGCCACTCTCCCTGCACCCGAATTAGGCATGCTTCGTGGCTGCCGGGCGCCGGGGAGCTGCAGCGCCACTCTCCCTGCACGCGAATTAGGCATGCTTCGTGGCTGCCGGGCGCCAGGGAGCTGCAGCGCCACTCTCCCTGCACCCGAATTAGGCATGCTTCGTGGCTGCCGGGCGCCGGGGAGCTGCAGCGCCACTCTCCCTGCACGCGGATTAGGCATGCTTCGTGGCTGCCGGGCGCCAGGGAGCTGCAGCGCCACTCTCCCTGCACCCGAATTAGGCATGCTTCGTGGCTGCCGGGCGCCAGGGAGCTGCAGCGCCACTCTCCCTGCACACGAATTAGGCATGCTTGATGGCTGCCGGGCGCCAGGGAGCTGCAGCGCCACTCTCCCTGCACGCGAATGGATGGCCTCAGATGAGGTGAAGTGGCCGCGCCTGCAGCTCAGCCCTTCGCTTCTCAAGCGCCATTGGTTTGGTGCTCTCTAGGAGCCGCGTGTGCTCCTGCTGTAGCACGGACAGCTTGTCGCGAGCCTCTCGCGCCGCAGCATTCGCCTCCTGAAACGCGCCTCCGCCTCCGCCACAGGTCTCACCAACCCACCCAATGAACAGCATGAGGCGGGCCAACCAAAGCATGCCCACCACCATCTATATGCTAAGAGAAGCATGCAGGAACAGAGCGGGCGGCGGCAAGATAACGCACACACTGAGGGACATCAGGCCCGCTGACAAAAGCCAGCCCACTGTCATGCCAGCAAATGTAAGAAGCACACACTGAGCGGCATGAGGCCCGCTGACAAAAGCCAGCCCACTGTCATGCCAGCAAATGTAAGAAGCACACACTGAGCGGCATGAGGCCCGCTGACAAAAGCCAGCCCACTGTCATGCCAGCAAATGTAAGAAGCACACACTGAACGGCATGAGGCCCGCTGACAAAAAGCCAGCCCACTGTCATGCCAGCAAATGTAAGAAGCACACACTGAACGGCATGAGCCCCGCTGACAAAAGCCAGCCCACTGTCATGCCAGTAAATGTGAGAGGCACACACTGAACGGCATGAGCCCCGCTGACAAAAGCCAGCCCACTATCATGCCAGTAAATGTGAGAAGCACACACTGAGCGGCATGAGCCCGCTGACAAAAGCCAGCCCACTGTAATGCCAGTAAATGTGAGAAGCACACACTGAACGGCAGGGCTGTAACAAGGTAGCCCACGCACACGCACTACCGAGAAAAGAATAAAGAGTGGGATAGGAGCTCATCCAGCTTTGCACTGCAGCTTCGTTATGGAAATATTCCATATTTGTGCTCGAGCCCAGGCAAGGCAAAGTCAAATGAATCACAGGGGAAACCCCAGTGCACACACCACCAAGGTTTTACCTAATTGTCCCGGGCACCTCAGCTGGCATGGGCATCTGAGGGGGGAAATACTTGAGAACTAGGACTGAAAGGGATAAATCGGAGCTATTGTGGAGACTCCACAGTTTGTAGCTCCCAGCTTGTATTCCCATGAAACGGGGCTCCGAACCCTGAAAAGAGTGGGCCCAACAGCGGTTGACTTGATGGAGAACTGCGACTGCAGTCTCCGGAAAGCCGACTCTGCACTCCGGAGCTCGAGCTGCCCCCCACCTCCACTGACAGCCCCGAGACTCACGAGGAAGGCACCTGTAGCAGAGCCCTCGGATCTGAGGATGAATGCCTCTCCTGAAGGGATGTGATGAGCTGACTCTGGTTCCGCCAAGCTTGGCTCAAGCTCGGGGACACACAGGCCGCTCAGCAGACCGCGCAGCTCGCTCAGATCTAATTGCACGAAGGTGGCCACCCGTAGGCGACCTCCAGAGTTCTGCATCCCGCATTTGATACTCGGTGTAGCCAATTGGGTCGCCATCGCTTCTGGGAACTAGAAACCCTATAGGGCCGGGTCTGCCCCTCGCTCGTGGATGAGCAGCAGAACCGTTCAGACCTCTCACGCTAGCGGAGACTTTCAAACCGAAAATCTCAGTCGGGCGAGTGCCTCTGATTCGTTCCACCCACCCGCGCACAACCTGGGAGACGGCAAGGGAGAGGGGGGTACCCGGGACTCTGGGGGTAGGCATCCCCTCGGCTTAGGGCTGCTCTGGCCGCGCCTGGGGCCCCCTTTACCTGTCACGTCTGACACACCACTACCTAAGGAACAAGAACGGACTCTACAGTAAATGCTACTCAAAGAAAACTTGCTCTGTACATGAGTGGCTGGTGCACCGTGTCCCCGAGGCACTGACAAATATATGCGGGCACCAGAGTGCTCCAGGCAGATATCAAGGGAAGGCATAGAGTGTGGGTCGCGCCAAGCTCCGCCTCTCCTAGCAGCTTGCCCGCAGGGTGCCCAGCGCCCAGGCACCCCGGTCATTGAGAACAATGTCGCGGACATGGATAGTATGCCCTCGAGTCGGGTGATACCATCCATGTCGCGACAAGGAATACCATCGATGTCCAAAGTATAGGATACAATTTTACGATATTTCCCTAAATAAATAAATATTTCTGACCGGACCGATGGAGGCTCCTCGAAGAGAGCTCGATAATTTTGAAACAATTTCGAACATCAGACTGCAAAAAAGTCGGGTAAATTTTGGTCAAAGTTTGATCGAATGGTATGAAACAGACATGGATGGTATTCAGCATTCAGCTCGAGTGGGATGGTATTTTGGCCGAATACCATCCTCCACAGACGTTATTCTCAATAACCGGGGTGCCAGGCTTCAGTCCCATAGCGTTGGTGTTGGGGGTAGAGGGTTGCAAGTGCATTCGGTGACGGGATGCTCAAGGTGCGAAACATGTAATCCAGTCCATCATCCTCAGCCCCTTGGGACAGCCTTTTGGGGTACTCGGCGTGTTTTGGGTGGGCAAGCTCTCTTGAGGCCAGGCTTTGGGGCAGGCAGGGAGCAGGGTGGCGGTTCTGAGCGCGGGCGTTGAGAGGCTGCGAGTAAGTGGCCCGGCAGCTGGTTGTCTCCCGTTGTGGGACAATGAAGGAGTCAGTGCACTCCGGGCATGGGCAGATGGTGTGCAGGTCTGCGAAGGTGCGCTCCGTCCTCTGAACCGCGATTGGCAGCAGCTCAACACCTCGCAGCGATAGGGTGCTACCAATAGAAGGGCGCGGCGCTGCTCTCGGGGGCCAAGCGGTGCTCACAGCGATAGGGTGCTACTAATAGAAGGGCGCGGCGCTGCTCTCCGGGGCCAAGCGGTGCTCACAGCGATAGGATGCTACTAATAGAAGGGCGCGGCGCTGCTCTCGGGGGCCAAGCGGTGCTCACAGCGATAGGGTGCTACTAATAGAAGGGCGCGGCGCTGCTCTCCGGGGCCAAGCGGTGCTCACATGCCCGCTTGCGTGCGGGGGGGTTGCAGGGCGAAGAAGATACGGACCTTGATGTCGTGCTCACAAGCCACCAGCTGGGTCCCCACCGCCCCCGCGCCTTCCAGAGTGTCAAAGTTTGGCAACCTTTCCCTCAGAGGTAACATTTGGGGAGAGAGCTCACAACAGAGGCTGGTCTCATCTTCTGGTCTACATCAGAGGACCCACTGTGCAAGCTATAAAGCCCGCCTTGGTTCTCGCCTCGACCCACTTCGATTTCTGTGGACAACTTCGAAGGCGCAAGCCCCGGGGCGGGTCACGCGCTCCGACCACACCGCTTAGTGTCCTGAAGCACTAGGCACGAGTCAGGCCGGAGTCGTAAGCCTCCAGCCTTGTCGGTGGAAGAGGTCACCTGGCGTGCCCGCGCTTCCTGCATCTCGCTCATCTGCGAGGTGCACCCCGTTCCGATTCCTCCCCGCGACCTCCACCTTAGGCGCCGCCACCCCATTGGCATCTGCGTGCTCTTGTGCCACACCAGGTCTGTGCCACACCGGGCTGGCGACCGTGCGGGAGCACACTACAGGCGCACGCAATCGAGGCCCCCTGGCGGTCGGTACGGAATTGTCTGCGGGTTTGCGGGCTCGCCTGCGCCTTCAGCTGCAGCATGTCGCGGGAGCCCTTAGAAATCACTCCTGTCCACTTCTTCGATTCCACCTCCTTTGTCATCGTCACGAGCCTGCATCCCGCCCGATGCGCCCGGGCCTTGTGAGCTGCGCTGCCCTGCGCCAGTGGCATGCGAGGCTGCCATTGGCCCAAATCTTCCTCGCGATATTCCCCCGCAAACACTGAATATCCGCTTCATGCCAGGCGCCCCCGACCCAACACTCCTCAGGCGCCCCCGCCAAATCACTCCTCAGGCGCCCCCAAGAAATCACTCCTCAGGCGCCCCCAAAAAATCACTCGACGCGGCCCAAGCCGTTGCCTGCTATGCACCTCGGAGAAATCGCCTGTGCCCGGTCAGCTCATGTGCAGGCTGTGCTCACATCTCACATATCTCAGCCGGGCCCGCTCGGCGCCTCGGGGCGGAGGATTACGTGTGGCTGTGACTGTTGTTGTCGTTGGTGATCTGCAGGATGGCATCCTCAGTATCCTTGGCAGCCTGTCCACAGTTTGTCAGCAGTTTGTCAGCAGTCACCGGTACCGAAGTGAAATGATACCACCACCCTTCCCACAGGGCGGTGTTTCCTGCAGCACCGCTGGCTCTGCCCGCCACGCAGGCTCCAGAGGGCCCGGCAGTGGCTCTAGAGGACGCCTTCCTCCCTGCGAGCTTGCATGTGTGGGCGAAGTACCGCTGGCTCTGCCCGCCACGCAGGCTCCAGAGGGCCCGGCAGTGGCTCCAAAGGACGCCTTCCTCCCTGCGAGCTTGCATGTGTGGGCGAAGCACACGCCGCACATGGGTCACTCTCCTGCGCCTGCGATGAACTTGCTGGCAGCTGGCACACGCGCGCGCGCCGCAGGGTCCGGGCGCTCGGAGGGGGTCCGGGCGCTCGGAGGGGGTCACCTGATCGCGCATTTGCGCAATGCTATTTGACAGAGACTCCATCTCCATCTCCATCTCCATCTCCCTCGCTGCTGCCTCCCCCTTTATCCGTTCCTTCTCTTCCCTTGCGACCTTCAGCTCGATCTGGAGCGTCTTACTCTCCTCCGTTGCCGCCAGTGCCCGCTGTTTCGCCAATCCGGCGTGCTCTGCACCTCCCATCAGCATATGACAAATCTGTGACGCTCCTCAGGAGGCAGGGCCCACGTAAGCCACACGCACGGAATAGCACGAGGCCCGCTGACAAAAGCCAGCCCGCCACCATCCCAGTGGATGCGAGAAGCATTCGGGAACTTTACAGCTGCACTCAATAATAGATGAAATCTACCCGACCCAGGGGACTTTTCTGCCCGTTTGCACGGACCGCACAGGGAATTTTTAATCGGAAGAATCATTCAGGGAAGGGGAGAAGAGCCGGGGGAGAGACCGGTGGGAGGGGGGTGCGTGCGAGAGACCTGGGAGGCAAGCAACGGAGAGCTACCATACACAGGGAATTTTAATCGGATGAATCATTCAGGGAAGGGGAGAAGAGCCAGGGGAGAGACCGGTGGGAGGAGGGGATGCGTGCGCGAAGGGACCTGGGAGGCAACAGCAGAGCTACCATACACAGGGAATTTTTAATTGCAAGAATCATTCAGGGAAGGGGAGAAGAGCCAGGGGAGAGACTGGTGGGAGGGGAAGGGGGTGCGTGCGAAGAGACCTGGGAGGCAAGCAACGGAGAGCTACCATACACAGGGAATTTTTAATTGGATGAATCATTCAGGGAAGGGGAGAAGAGCCAGGGGAGAGACCGGTGGGAGGGGAGGG
>LGRX02016250.1:0-17669 GCA_001247695.2 Cymbomonas tetramitiformis
TTTATGTCGGTTTGTACAGTGCTTAACAGTGGTCGCCCCATGTCTACACAAGTCAAGCAAGAAACCCAAAGTTCATTATCACGCATATCACACGCACAGCACGCACACGCATTTTCAAGCATTCGGGGCATATCATATTTTGTATTCAAAGTTACTTTCTATGATATGTCTATTTCGGCATGTGCCATCCAGAGGTTGTGCATGCTGAGCATACATCGATCTAAAGCCCATCTTGGCTTACAGCATCTTGCAACGCGAGCTCTAGGAGGTCGCTCTCGCTCGTTGCATTTTTTCTGTCTTCTTCGCTTTTCTATCTTCGTAGAGTTGTTCTATGAAGGTGGACTTGTGAGGTTTCACGCCATTCCCAGAGAATAGGTATTGTCCTCTGCGAATGTACTTCACGCACACATGCCAACTTAGGGTTTTCGCTGACGGGATAATGTAAACAGGTTTCTTGCTTTTTTCTGTTGCTGCTGTCCTCACCAAACCCTCCGCACGCAATGGATAGCTGCGGTCAGCGAGCCAGTGCTCTGGCAAAAGAAATGCGCAGAAGTCACTGCACTCAGCTGCGTAGAAAATGCACGCAGCATCGCTCATTCCACTCGAGGGTGGTGCACAGATGTAGTTTGCATTTAAAAGACCCCCCCCCAGTCTTTCGGATCGAAGATGTCCTTGGCTTGCCACCCCTTTATTGACTTTGCCATAGCTCGGTGGTCCACGGAGATCAGAGTGCACCTCTCTTGAAAATCTTTCTGTAGGCTTTCTTTCACGTGTCCCACAATTCCGGAACCCGCTGCAAATAAGTCAACTATCACCCTACTTTTAATCTTCTTCGAGTCTTTGAAGTTCGTGACATTGAACTTAGTGAGCAGTCGACGAATATGTTCCACATCCACAACGGCTCTGCTCTGTCGCCCTCTGTCTTCGAAAACGTCATTAAAAATAAGCTCTGTCCAATCTGTCTCGATGCAAACTTCGGACAAGTACGTATGTTGCATACGCACATGAAAGCTACTTGCACTTCTCATGTACGCATTGCGATCTGGGATGCGAGCGCGTTGTTTCGCTCGCATCCGAGAATCACAAGAGCGACACACGGTGCATATACCTCGGTCAAATGTACTTTCATCGTGGGTGCACTGTCTTTTCGGCATATTTATTGATACGTCGATTTATTCTGTCCGAAATTCAATACCTTTCTAGTGCGTAGCTCCCTAGCTGGAAAAAAACATCGGCCACCACTGTTAAGCACTGTACAAAGCGACACAAACTGCACAGAACGACATGTTTTTGCGATAGACGCCACAGTACAGTTCACGAGTGCCTATGACATACACGATTGTCACAAGGGATGATCGGTCATTGACTCGTGCCGCGTCATGTCATGGAAAATCGAACTATCGAAAGGATTTTTCGCGAATTAAGTACTGCACCGTCGAACCTTGTAGCATCGAACGGCAATAAGCTGAGTTTCTGCGCCACGTCAGAAACAAAATGCTGGGTGCTCTCTTGGTGCTATCGAGGAACTGACCTCAGGTCCAGACCTGAGGTCGGACCTGGTCGTGTTGTTCGGTGTACTGAGGGTCCGTTCGCCGACGTACCGGTGTCGGCTCGATCCCTGTCGTCATTGACATCGGATCACTCATCCGATCCCTATTCCGGTCGAACGGATGGATCATTGCCGACGCACCGTAGGTCCACTCTACGTACGCGTAGTCGGTGTGATCCACTTTACGTACGCGGTGATGTCCCATTGGTGGAGACACCGAGTGACGCTAATGGAAATAGCTACGCAACATCAGTCCGCAATCGGTGATGAATATTGGCAACCACCACATCCAGGTACCATTGCTACGCACCAACTGGTATTAACCCCAGTTGGTCATCGAATGAAAATACTGATGATGCGAGGACCTATTGTATTTTGCGCCATTATATACTGAAACCTGGTGCGCCTCGTCACCGCAATTTCACGTTACGTACACGTTATTGTACGCATACATTAATCTCAGTGCCATACAACTTCGCATCCGTAAATCGTCAGTGCACCCTTGCATGCCCCGCCCGCGCCGGGTAAAGCGTCGCGTATGTGTGCCGGTGGTATCGCCCGGTGTACATGTAAGTCGCGGTCCGTGCAATATCGGATGCCTCTGTTGCTTGGTGCATGCCAGTCGCTTTGTAGTAAGCCAGAGTGTAATTAAACTGATGGTATGATACCGTCGCATTATATGTTGATGTCGTTCAGCACAAACAAAAAGGATTGGAACAGTGCAATTGGTTGCGCGTGGGTCACCTTGATGATGTCTCACTTCCGTATGCGCTTCTGCATCATGTATTTGCACCACCGCGCGAGTTGCAACACGCGCAACCGTGTTGGACGTATGTTCCGGTATATTTCAAGGTATTCCTGGACAGGAAATGGTTTCAACCATGTGTGACCTGCGGGTTTTAATCCAACGCAGCATCCACACATAACCTCATTTTGGAATTCTACTGTAATATACGAGTGAGTGCCACTTGGTTGCGTGATGTGAAAAAATGCGATCCTCGTTCGATTGCACATACACGGATGTAAGACAGCCAGCCCACAGTTGCGTTGCAACACGTGGTTGACACCGCGTTTGGCCATCACACGCGCCTTATCAGAAGATGTGGGAGAAATTTTGCCACGACAATCGAGCTTCACATATAATGGCAAAAGTGCCGATTTATCGACTACTAGAGCACCTGTATGTTATTGTGGAACTGCTCCCAAGGCGTGGAGTATCGCCACGCTGAATGCAGAATAGATGCATGTTTTTACTTCGTTAGTGAAATGCTCGAATATCAATACTTCAACATCGGCAGTTGTTGTATTATTATAAAACAAGTATACGCATTCATCAGGACAAGGCCTAAGGTCATGAGTGCTTTTGATAAATATATGTCACCAAGGACACATATAAAGCCTACTCGCATTCTAGAATATGTGCATTGCAATGATCGAATGCGCTTTAACAATCTCCATCCGAATTGGAGTCACTTCGTAGGCATGTGTGCCCGTGCGGAAGCATCCGATACGTATGCATGGGATGTTGTTTGCGACAGAGCATTTTGTGGGTTATATTGCCCATTACTATATGACCACCGTGACAGAGATGCTATTGGTTTCGCTATTTTTGACATGACAGTGCATAACATTTTGGGACCGAAACCCGGCTTGCCGGATTCCACCATGAGTCGTGTGTGGGTGCTCGATAGGACGAATACGTTCTTGCACTACACATTATGCCACATGTCTTGGAAAACCCCCGCGAATAATGCGGCCAATAAGAAAATATGCTGAAAATGACACCCTGACTAGTTCGTACAGTCAGGTGTCATATTCAGTGTGTCATTTTCGGTGTACAGCTAGTGACCTAGACTCAGTATATATTCTGTTTATATCTGAGTTGAGCTTGATCCGTTGTTTACCCGTCGGCAGCGGTTCCTCACTGCCTATGAGCTGTTTCTAGCAAAATATGAGAAGAAAGAGTGAATCCGTTCGGCGCTATTACGCCTTAGGCGGTGGAAGCGTAATAAACGTTTTTGCTGGAACAGTCACACCGCTTGCTTTGTGACTCTTCCTATAGTAGTGTGTATGACTGTCACCCGAACCCGAACCCTAACTGTTTATGCCCGTTATATCGGGTTAACTTATCAACTTTATTACATTCTGAGAAAACCTATCACTGAGTGTATATATCCCGAGTCCTAGGGGTATATCCAACAGTTTTCAAAGATTCAGGGAAAGTCTGAATAATTCCAATACGATTACCCAAATTTCCATCGAGAACAAATGGTGTCGTTGTAACATACAGTACAGTGACAGCCCTGATACGTGATGGCACACGGCATACAGGCTTGAACGACATCGAAACATATAATGTCGCTACGTTGCTCGAATGACCTCAAAACGGCCCAAAATGGCTCTAGCTCGCCGAGCGCTACGCACATTTTGGGCCGTTTTGAGACCATTCGAGCAACGTATCGACACTTTTCGCCAGAGTTGTGCGCCGTATATGCACACTACGCACTCGGTGTTGCAGGTGACATGGCAGGCGGATGCACTGCGCTGTGGGCGGCATGTGCCCCACAATCTGCGTGCATGCGACTTTAATGGGTACGCTCCCCAATCGAGTCTCAATCGAAGCTCGTGGCCAATTATTTACAATTCCGCACTACGAGAATCAGGCGGAGCGACCAAGGGCGCCACAGCACCATCTACCCAAGTGGCTCTCCGTATCGGCCAAGCATGGCTTGAAGCAGTGCAACGAAAGTGGCGTGGAATAGGTCCACGACCTAAAGGATTAATTTTACCTGTTTGATATATTCACTAAGAGAGATATCTGAATATTGGAGATAGTAATAACACATAACGTGATAACGTGATAACTGGGAATGCCCAGCTCAGGATTCTGTAAAACATATTTGCGTGAAAAGCGATAGCAAGCTAAATACCGTGGTGGATTATTGTTCTACACGTAAGTGTGGCAACACCGCCTCGTATATTATTTGTTACGAACCCATTCGTCGCGTGATTACGATGTTGGAGAATTTAATATTGTTCTAGTTGTCGACTACAATATGCTATTTTTTTCATACGAGATAGCATGCGACGTTCATGTATTTTTACTGTTTGGTCGCTTACAGTCTCTTTCAGATGATTTTGCATGCATCATTTCCGTCGGACGGCTCGATTTACTAAAGCCCTGCTATCACGAAGTTTGACGATTCTCATAATGTGAACTTCGATGTTATTGAGAAAAGACACAGGTGACAATAAACGAGTAAATCGGATGTTCATAGAACTTAAGCTATGGTATAGCCTTCTTGAAAATGTGTTAGCACAATTCCCAAAATGTATGCACTGCAGATATATGAAAATAAAATGTACAGATCGTGCACTTTGAATATATGCCTTCTAAATAATTTTATTTTTGGTTCTAATTACTAATCCATGCAACAAATGTTAAGGAAGCTCCTCACATCTTTGCATTCCTGAGCAGTAGTTCAGTCTGGAACTAGATTTTCTTCAACAAATGCACTTCTATGAATCGCACGACTGTGCCACTAAAAAATGGACAAACATAATGATCAACCTTCTTCGGCTTGCCCTAAGCAGCATTCACCCAGCGCTCCACAACCTCTTCTTACGGCACTTTATGCTCCTCCTCACTTTGCATCCTGCCCTCATCTGTTGCTTCTGTCTACTCACGTTCCTCCTCCTCCTGTGCTGCCACAAACCCCTCAACGCCCTCGTCCAAGTCCGGAGCCTCCTCACCACCCTCCTCCATGTCCGGAGCCTCCTCGACACCACCCTCTGCATCTGCCACCTCCTCGACGCCACCCTCTGTGTCTCGATCCTCCTCACGCCACCCTCTGCATCTGTCACCTCCTCGACACCACCCTCTGCATCTGCCACCTCCTCGCGCCACCCTCTGCATCTGCCACCTCCTCGCACCCTCTGCATCTGCCACCTCCTCGACTGCCACCTCCTCGACACTCTGCATCTGACGCCACCTCTCTGCATCTGCCACCTCCTCGACCTCTGCATCTGCCACCTCCTCGACCCACCCTCTGCATCTGCCACCTCCTCGACGCCACCCTCTGCATCTGCCACCTCCTCGACACTACCTCTGCATCTGCCACCTCCTGCGCCACGCTAACCTTCTGCATCTGCCACCTCCTCGACGCTAACCTCTGCATCTGCCACCTCCTCGACGCCACCCTCCGTGTTCATGCCGTCCTCACCGCTACCCTCTGTGTCCACCGCCACCTCCGCACCATCCTCTGCGCTCGCAGCCGTATTCTCCTCTGCGGACTGACCCTCATTCAGGCTGGCATCCTCCCCTGCCGTGACATCTCTTGCCTCCTCCTCTGGTATCTCGTCGTCATCCCCTGAGCTGCGCCTTGCTGGAGTCGTTGCGTTACCTGTATTACAAGTCATAGCCAATTTCATCCCGTATCACAATAACAAGAAAACTAGCCCACAGCAGTGAGTAGGCATTGACTAATATCAGTGGAAGTGAGCTATTGCGGGAATGGGTCCACGAGCCTGCTTTTCACAGTTTGCGGGGCGCCAATCCACGTGACTGCAGTCAGTGGTGAGCACGTGCTGGTGAAGGTGCGCGGAGCCAACTATGAGTAGGGGCGTGTCCTTGAGCTTGCAAGTAGCACTAGTTGGGATTTGGATGAAGCAGCGTGCAGGTGGCGCCACCAGGATCCATGAAGGGGCAGGCGCCCCTTCAAATTAACATCGTAAACGGGAAGACAAAGGGTGGGGTGGACTTGGCTTATATTGTTTAGTTCATTAGTCACAAGGGGCTTGCAGGTCAGAGAAGGCAGCACGGGGGAGGGGAGGGAGGGGACACGGGGGAGCAATCACGGCCTCGCAAGAAGCCCGGGGGAGCAAGAGAAAGGGAACGCACATAAGCCTGAGGTGGCGTGACTGGCCGCGGGCCACGTGTCTGGGTCAAGCTTCTGGTCCACATCCTCTGCAGTTAGGAGCAGGCAACGGCCGGCCCACTGCGTCTCCGCGAAGGCTGGGCCATGCCACACGTACAGCGCGCACCCGCTCGCACGTGCGCACAGCTTGGCGCACTCCTCCGCACTCTTCGCCACGGGGGCGCCGGCTGACGACGCCGGCTTGACTCCGCGAGAAGCGTCGCGGAGCAGGCTGGAGGTGCAAGCTGCAGCGTTCACCTCCCCCCTCCGCACTCCTTCTCACAGCAGCGCGGAGGGGCAAGCTGGGAATAGCATCGCCAAGCCGTAGTGCGCCTCTTGGTAGTGACGTTGGTGTGCAGAAATCGTTCACAAAGGGATTTCACTTTCACTCACTTCAAACAAGGATCCTTAGATTCGTCACGAATCACCCAATTCGGTTTGATCACAAGTTCATCGAATTTGCCATGGCTCTTAAGGTATTGTTGCACTGCGGTGGAGACACAGTTATATGGTGACAGCGTCGATCTGAATTTCCAACACAAAGTAAAGATTGCGTGAACTAGATTTTGTTTCGCCTGGATATGTTTAGATTGGAGCCCGCGGAATTTTAGCAGTTTCAAAAAATTGCCCCGATCTACCTGAGCCGTGGGCCCCTGTCTGAGACAATTACCCTTCGACCCTTCCAAGAGAGCCGACATCCAGTCACAGACTACAAGTAGGAGTTCCAGACGCGAACTCAGCTCTGTTCTTTTGCACTTTCGAGCAAAAGAACTTCACGGAATACTCACTGTATTCTTGTGTGGGCACACTGCAAAATTATTCTCAACATATTCCCTACATCATTTTCAGGTCTTTAGGAAGCACGTGATGGCTGGATCTAAAGACAGCCGGCGAAAGCCGAGGCTGGATCTAAAGACAGCCGGCGAAAGTCGAGGTTGAATCAGAGGGTTCTGACAAAACCGAATCACCCAGTCAGCCATTACCAGAACAGGACTGAATGAAGGCAATGCTGCTGCCGCAGCAACATTACCAGCAGCAGTTAGCACAGCAGAGTGCCATAATGACTGCGATGATGGAACAACTGCAACACCTCAACGCCAAGGAGGCAAAAGGTGACGTCGCGGGGTCTTCTACTCTGGTGGAAGGCGACAAGGAGCTGGCACGACGGCAGAAACTCCCGTACTGTCCTTACAGCGACAGTAACCCTTACCCACCCCGTCCCACGACACTGGAGACGCGGATGCCGCAGATGTATGATCTGTGCGGCGACAAGACGTTTGACAGCTTGAACAAGAAGTCTTCGTCTTCGCTGACGTACGAACAGCCTGTTTTGGGACCTGCACTAGTGCACTTGTATGACGCAGTGCAATTCTCTGATGACACCCTTGAGTTGTTAGAACACCAAGACAAGCAGCACGTCTCAGCACAAGAGACCTAGCTAAGGGTGTATGAAACTCACAACAACACTGTAATGGGTTGCGCCCCCCGAGGGGGGGGGCACCTTTCAGCACAGAAACACCCGGAAGGGTGCGACGACCTGTGCCCGTGTTGTGGGTGTGGTAATGGAGAAGGTGTGCTTCCTCGGAGGATGGGCACAGCTGTTTGCTGTGGTGCAGGCCTACATCGACCCGACAGCCGTGCTGGACCAGGCAATGCGCAGCTACTTTGGGTGGCTGGCACCACAGGGAATCTGTGCGGAGGGGTGTTGAGGCAGGTGCAATCTCTGGGGCATTGACAGAAGATCGAGCGTGCAAAAGGAAATATTTAAATTGAGGCCCGCGGAATTTTACCGGTTTCAAAAAATTGCCCCGATCGACCTGAGCCGTGCACCCTGTCTGAGACAGTGACGGTTCGACCCTTCCAAGAGAGCCGACGATCCAGTCACAGACGACAAGTAGGAGTTCGAACAGATGCAAACTCAGCTCTGCTCTTTAGCACTTCTACAACCTCCCAACCCAGAATCTCTGTTTCAGTTGCGTGTTTGGATATTCATTACTATAGACATTCACTGGCTGAACACGTAAAGTCTCGGCTGGTAGCTTAGACCGCGCCAGCCACACAAGTGCTATTCATTTAATTGAATAGCAGGAAGTGTGCCTTTTGGCAGTATACTGAGTGTGCAAAAAGAAAGTCCAATAAGAATAAGAATAATACACCCATTCAGAACATGTCGACTCTTGAACAGACTCTTGAACAGTCGCTTGCAAGCATTGCAACAAGGACGCAATGCCTTTACAAAGCTGGCCGTGCTTTGAAAAGAGCCAGGCGGGGTGCAATTACTCCCTCCTCTCCCTTCGTAGACCGCGCCACACATGCAAGTGCCGGAAGCACCTGCCGGCATCTGCATCTTCTAGCCGGCAGAGGCGCATCGCTAATGCGGTATGCAACAGTGAGAAGGGAGTGGCCAGCCTCGGGTGGGCATGGGGGCGTGGGATCACCTGTGGACACATTGTAGGTGCGGAAGCCCGTCCAAGCGCCGCCGTTAGTTCCTATGGTGTTACAGATGGAGTAGAGCGCACACAGGTTCTGCTTGCGCACACAGCCGGCATGCCGCGCCGAGCAGAACGCGAAAGACGTGCACTTTGGCGACACCGCGCACGCCGCTGCACACTCATCCACGTCAGCCTGTTCCACCTCACGCAGCCCAGCCCTACAGTTGGCACGCACCGCGCATGCCGCTGCACACTCACCCACATAGCCGCGTGCGATACTTCTGCCAGAGGCAAAGCAGCCTCCACTGTGGATCGCATACCTAACGCACCGCATCATATGAGCTTCACGCACTGCACCTGGTGCGATCCTTGGGTGAATATCTCAATCCGCCTCGCTTTGCGCAAGGCGGAAGTGAATGGATATCTCAAGCCGCCTCGCTTTGCGCAAGGCGGAAGTGAATATCTCAAGCCGCCTCGCTTTGCACAAGGCGGAAGTGAATATCTCAAGCCGCCTCGCTTTGCGCAAGGCGGAAGTGAATGGATCGTCGAGTGTTCAGGTGCAAGACAGAATATAGGCCCGGCAAATTGGTTGCGATGCGGTGCCACTCAGACCAGCTCTCCGGCGAAGCCTAGCACCAGGTGGAAAGATGCACCTCGCGGAAGAGCACTAATCGGATTCACAAGAATTGTTGGCCACGTGACCGCTGAATTTGTCGCAGTATGGTTGCAGTTTGGTTTGTGAGGGCTCTAAGTGAACAACGCCTAGAGAGGAGGTGCACCTCCGCAGCATCCATCTAGGCCTCTCCGCCATATTTCTTTCGCCCCAGGCTTCAGGGGTATCGCAGGACGCAAAGGCATCAGCGAGCGCGACGCGCCCCCACCTGCTGCATCAAAGGCCCCAGGGAGCGCCAGGCCCCCCTACGTGCAGGCCGGAGGCCTCCTCACAGATATCTTGGCGAGAGCCAGGCCCTCCCACCTGCGGGCCAAAGGCCCTCTTCTCACAGATGCCTGGGCGAGTGTGAGGCCCTCCCACCTGCGGGCCGGAGGCCTCCTTCAAGTAAGAACCTTCCTCGCAAGCACCCAGTTTCGGCACACCTGCGCACGGCAGCCTCCACTCAGGTCAAGCTGGTCCACCGTGGACGACTACCCTATGGAGGTCACCGCCATCTGAAGGGGCCTCAGCCCTCCACCGTGGACGACTAACCTCTGGAGGTCACCGCCATCTGAACGGGCCTCAGCCCTCCACCGTGGACTACCCTATGGAGGTCACCGCCATCTGAAGCTGACTCACCACCGACACGAGGCGTCACAGCCTTGGATCCAAACTTGGCAACCGTAACGTGATGCACCAAAGTGCACATCTGAGAGCGCAGCTCGACGGAACCCGTATGTAGGGGAGGCTAGGGTTTAGGGTTTGCGAGGAACAACTTCAGGGTATGGGGATCTGCGTGTAGCAGCCCGGCTCCAAAGTGCATAGTGAAACTCTGACTGAGGAGGCGAGGGTATGTAGTAGGTTTCAAGAAGAACATTGCGTGGGGCTAAGAGGTAAGGCCGAGACCAATTTTGCGTTTTGAAACGTCCTCGGAGACATCCTCCTTCTCCGCCGCGCTCTGCTCTTTGCGGATGTGCAAGTGCTGAAGAAGGACCTGGCGGGGCGACACGTGGCACGTCCGCAGCTTCCTGAGCGCTGCTCAGCGTACAGCGACTCGCCGACATGCGCACAAACAGACGGATCATCGCAGCTGGCTTCCTCTCATGACGCGTTTTGATGCTGGTTTAAAGACGTGTATTCGCTTGCGTATCTTCAACGGACAACCGATTGAGGAGCGGACTGTGATCCGATCCAGCTGTGGGAGACCATGGAAATAGCTGATCGTCGGGATCTGGGGCTGTGGTACTAAGTCGTTACAGGAGCACTCTTGACGCTACACTGCAGGCAGTGGATCTTTTCTAAGAGGGGTCAATGAAGGGTCCATATTGGATAAAAGCTTGGGCTGGCATCTAGCTCCCGATAACCCTCACGATGGACGGAGTTATGAGATTTATTCTTCAGTGCGAGTGCGCAGGACACGACTCGGTTGAAACCTCCCGGCTTGCGTGCGATCTAAAGTGCTGACTCGCGAGCAAAGGCCGCGCCATCTTCTGTCCAGGCTTGCGGAGAGAGAGAGAGAGAGAGAGAGAGAGATTCGGAAGGAAATAGGCCCGAAATATTCGCGGGATGACGACCTGCCGACATCGCGAGCTCAGACCCGCTACGTTCGTGAGCTGCTTAAGGCGATCCTTGCAGATGTCAATCATGGCGACGAATTCCTCGGGGGAGAAGCTAAGCGCGGGCGTTTTATCCTGGAAAATAAACGCACAGTGATGGGATGTGCAACGATATAATGGAAAATAGCTCTGCATCTTTCACCAGAGGGAGCACAGTGGAGGCCCTAATTCTGACCTTATTACCGTCCAGCGGCTTGTCGTTGGCTGCCTCCGCCTGATGGAAACACAAGTGCATAGCGAAAGCTTAGGAATTGCCACAGGAATGTATCCAGGAAGCAGGGCTCGAAGGGTTCTACATGCTCACACCTGCGGTAAAGGAAATTCACTAGAGGGACCAGAAATATTAGAGGCCATGAACGGAACAAGTGTTCGCGAGAAGACAGTGAAAGACAAGACGCGAGTGACGAGCTTAAGTGAAAGCACAAGGAGCCACCAGAGGACCCAGAGGCCACCTGCACTAGCGCAACTCCTGCCGAGCTTTCTCCGCTCACGCTCCAGCTGGCCGCTGGTGACGGACTTTCCGCCGCTGCGATGATATACATACCAAACCAAACAACGGCATACGTATGCATTCAGGCGACTCGAGAGGATAAGGATGCCAGCGATATAAGGGTACACGAAATGGACGCAAAGCAAAGAAGTTTAACAGACGGCTTAAGGGCGCAAAGATGAGATAGCACCAAAGTGAGTCATATATGAGAATATCGGCCCGTGATATGCTATGAGTACGAGGAATAATAGTATTCCCGTTCCCATTAATATTCCATGCAAAACGTCGCGGAATGTTGACGACATCGTATTTTCAGACATCGGGACGGGAGAGTAATTCACTCAGTAGCCTTCCGCCAGAAGGCGAGGAAATGCTAACTATAATGTTCCTCAGCTTGAGAGTTCGTGAAAAAGCGAAAACCAGCACCAGCAGACCAGCTGACCAGCACGCTACTTGTAATAAAACAACTTTTTTGAAAATACATTGTCGATTGTCATTTTCTATGTGGAATGTTCGATATTGAAACCGTGTCCCAAGTCTCTCCCCTCCCCCACGCCCCCCAAAATCGGCCAAGGTGTGAGATAGGTGTCGGTTGCAAAATTCGTTACCTATTGATACATTTTGATGACTCAAAAAAGTTCTAATTCCGATAATCGATTCGCATCGATATTTTGGATTTTAAGCGCCATAATTAAAACATTACATTTTCGATCGAAAAACAAATAGATATCGATATATCTCAATATCACCGATATTTGTATAAACCGTATGATATCGGCAAAATAAGATACGGTATCGATACCTACCCTTGAAACCGGCAAGTCCCAAGTCCCCCCCTTGCGGTCGCTGTGATACATTTCATGAAATATCTCACGAGAAATACAACCGAAAAGGCAACGCAGACACTCAGAATACCACTTGTATCAAACATCCCGGAAGAAGTCTCCCACATACTGTGATGATCACAAATCCCTCAAGGGGAGAGCTTGGCGCAATTGACGCTTTCGATGTTGATATCCATCAACTTCGGAAGCGACTCCTGCTGCCGCCCATATCCTGTATAAGAGGCATATGAGCGAGTCGAACCTTCCATGGCGACAGATGTTGCCTAGGAAGCACAAAACGTTCCGTTACGAATCGAAGCGGACCTCCGAATTCGCCTTTTGCCGCTTGGATCCAACTAAACACCGGTGGTCCTAATATGCCAGACGTCCTCAGAGACGTATTACACATGTGTAGGCAGGTCTTATGAGAAATGTGTGACAGCATTTTTCTCGGTATATACCTTCACAAAAATGCCAGATTTTCATGAACTAAAAGATTTACTACACAACAGCCAGAGGTGCAAGGGGGAAAATATTACACTCGGTGTCAACGGGCAGCTGTGCTGACCTTGGAGGATACACCAATCTATGATTTACGGGCTGTGCTTAGCCTCGCGCACGCTCACATACAGGCTGACTCGGTTCCGAACTGGGGAGGTAGGAATGAAATACGGTTAGCTTTTCAGTATAGTGAATTGTATATTATGCAATGGATGATAAGCCTCATTTGTTCACTTGCGGGGTACTCAAACAGTATGAATTTCGGCAAATAGTCTACTCCAGACAACGCGTGTATAATGTTGATGCTGCAAGTATCTCGAGAACTAAAACTACGCTGGTTCGGAGCGTCTGGAATTGCTCTGAAGATTATGATCGAGGCACAAAACTCAAGAAGTGGAAATATCTAAAGCGAATGCACGGTCGACACATGCAAGGTACATTCAAAATCAGAAGCGCCACTTGTTAAAAGTTGCTGGTGCTGAATTCGTGGCATGTACTTAACAAACACTACAAACTCGTATCCTCTTATAAAATGTGGCCACCAGAAACTTGTCAGCATGGTAAAAAGTACTAGTATTGACATACCAGTGCCTGCTTCATATAACAGTGCCCTATTAAGTGGCCGGCCTCTATTACTGTATCTGGCTCCCAGGAAGAGCCACGTGACATTTCAATCGCAAGCATTCCTTGCATGGACGGAGCACGCTCGGCTTTTATGTCATTGATGGCTCCCTCAAAGCTTCTACTGTTGCTGTGCACGTAGGCATGCACATGGCATCAGCCAGGCAGTCTGCCAACTGCATCTTCGCAGATAGTTTCGAGTTGGCTAGGCGAAATGAGATCATACGAGTCACTTAAGAGCATCAATCAGAGGCTCGAAGCTGTAGACGAACCAATCGGCCCCCAAGGCTACCTTGTCACGGACTTGGATCCCCCCATAGCTGCACAACACCATCGCCACCTCAAAGATGGAAACGCGTTCCAAGCATACCCATTTGCAGCAATTATACTGCTGCCATATCCCATGCAGTGTAGGCACCCAACGTGCCACCATCATGCGCGCACCGATCATTTGTCTCCCTAGATATCCCAACAGTTGATATGACAAGTACATGGCCGCACACTCCGTTGGAGGAATCAATGGCAGTGTGCACATCTGCTGGTTGCTGGAGCTTGAGGATGTCAGATTTCACAGCCCGCATCGTAATTGGGAGCGCGGGCCACCGTCACATGGCAGCGCAACTACTTGCACGGATCACGGCGCTTCCCGAGCTACAAAAAGTGATGAACGGTGGCCCGAGGCATGGCGGGACTAGGGAGAGCCGCGTGCGCAGGACGCTCACCCAATGAAGACCTCTGCGCCGCCATCTGTACGCGCTTCCAGATCAGTAGCTCCGTCACCCACCATCACCATGGGATGATACCCATGTTCCTTCTGCCAGTGCATTCGCCACCCACATCCCTCAGGCTTTGATTTCTGTTTCCCCCCACCGACAGGATAAGGCCCTTAACCCATTTGTGAAGGTGCCACCCCTCAGGTGTCAATTCCCTTCAAACCCCTCAGTCTTCCGGCAAAGGGCCGCACACATTCCATGTTCAATCGCTCCTCACCCCCACCTGACACATGAACCGGGGTTCACACCGCGAGACACAGCGCACATTTGGGTAGCATAGATGTCATTTAGGTCAGCGAAACAGCGAAGTAGTCACCTGCAGGTTGATGCACACACCTAGATCTGAAACCAATGTGTGCCCTTGGCAAATTGGGTTTTGGAATTCCCTAAGGCAGCTTGCTCACCACCTAAGGCAGCTTGCCGGCCCGCAAGGGGGCTTTTCATTAGGCATTCATGCCCCAGTTTTCCACAGCTGCGGCGCAGCCATCAAGAGCTGGGTCCGACCTTGAGGTGCACAATTGCATTTGCCTTGCCGCCTGACCGCGAGGTGAACTCCTCCTTGTCGAAGCCCGCATACGCCCCATCACTGCCCGCGCCTCCACAGCCCCCGGCCCTTCAGAGCTCCGCACAAGGCGGGCTCGCAATCCAGCAGGCCACACGCGGCTGCCCTCGCGAGAGAATCACCAGCAAATCATGCCCAAAGCATCTCAGTTTTCAGTCAAAAGAGTGCATACATTGCACGAGCTGACCAATCCATTCGCCGTCTGGACTCTCCAACCTGGTCAAAGTTCGCTAACTGGCAAGTTCTATTTGTGTCATCATCTAGGCAGCTTCTTGCCAATATAAGGTCTGCTAGGTTCTGAAGGTCGGTAAAAGCGTTTAATATTGACCGCTGATCTACCACGATCTGCATTATAGCTGCTGGCTTCGATTGGGACGACAATGGAGCCTCAGATGCCACGCTGCAGGGACTCCCGCCTCGGCTCGACGTTCCAAGCTCTCTAAGGTCAAGCGTTCACAGCCGGAACCTATGTCTACATTTCAATTTCCTTAGCACTACGGTAGTCAGCACACCAATCATCTGGCGCCTGCTTCTCTGACCCCAAGACCAAGGGCTTGGATTCAATCACAAGCTGCTTGCGCCAGAATGCTACCCAAGGATGCCGATTCGGTTTTTGGGTTTCGCGACGGCGTGGCGCGAGTTTTGGGGGTTGGCGCCAGCGCGCTGAAACGCTGACGTGGCGTGAGTTTTTTTGCGCTCGCGCCAAGCGCCGGCGTGGCGTCAAAATTTTAACCTCGCACCGTCGCGCTGGCACGGGGGAAATGGCTTTTTGGCGCCACACGTCCGATTCTGCTTAAAAATCGCACGCTCGATTCGCCACTTGTGCGCGGTTAAATCGTGGCTGATTTGGGCATTGGGGCTCCATTCTTTGGCTGGCTGATTTGTTGCTACAAATGCCTTTGAGCTGCGCACGTCAGTTTGAGTATCCATGGTCTTCCGCCAGATTGCAGCGTGGCGCGACATCGCAGCGTATCGTGCCAGGCGCAAGCGCAGCGCGGGTTGTGAGAGGTGGCGCCAGCGCGCCGAAACGCTGGCGCGGCGCTGAATTTTTTACCCCGCGCCAAAGCGCTGGCGCGGCGTCAAGCCCCCATGGCGTGGGTGGCGCTTCCAAACGCCACCGCGCCGTCGCGTCCAATTGGCATTCTTGATGCTACCGCAGAGAATCACAAGCTCGAGAAAGTAGCCTCGAGCTTAGCGATGCCTTCTGCTTCGGCTCGACCCGCGTGCTGAAGATCATCGGTTTCTGTTGGTAAAGCGTGGCTCAGTTGCTATCGGGGCCGACCCAGCCATGATTGGCAGCCAAGCTCCCCTACATAGGGTTGAGCCCTTGACCAGACTTCCGCGCTCTGCATCAAAGCGAATAGTGCAACACACGTGGGAGATGTGTGTCACCACCGCATTATCGAGGACCACCTAATTGTCAATGTACGGCCCGTATCTGTCCAGGTGGAGATCTTTACAACCACCTCGTCATCAGAGACCGCTCAATTTCCGGGGGCGGTATGGAAGCAGCAGCACTTGATAAACTTGCTCCGACTTTCACGCACCCCGTTGACTCCTGGCAGTGCTAACCCCTGACCGTGCGTTCTCTCCATGAAGCACCCCGTTGACTCCCGGCAGTGCTAACCCCTGACCGTGCGTTCTCTCCATGAAGCACCCCGTTGTCTCCCGGCAGTGCTAACCCCTGACCGTACGTTCTCTCCATAGAGCACCCCGTTGACTCCCAGCAGTGCTAACCCCTGACCGTGCGTTCTCTCCATGAAGCACCCCGTTGACTCCCGGCAGTGCTAACCCCTGACCGTACGATCTATCCATGAAGGGAAGAGCGCTTGGCATCTTGATGATCCACTCAGCAAAATGATGCCAGGAGTTCTCGTCTAGCACCAGCGTGCCCACAATGCCCCGAGCTCTTGGAAATCCCCAAACTCTCGGAAATCCCCAAACTCTCGGAAATCCCCAAACTCTCGAATCCCCCAAACTCTCGGAAATCCCCAAACTCTCGGAAATCCCCAAACTCTCGGAAATCCCCAAACTCTCGGAATCCAGAGCTTTCGGAAATCCCGAGCTCTCGGAAATCCCGAACTCGGAAATCCCGAACTCTCGGAAATCCCCAAACTCTCGGAAATCCGCGAGCTTTCGGAAATCCCCGAGCTCTCGGAAATCCCTGACATACCGAGAGTACAAGGTGACTGACAGGTCCTCCCCTGATCGTCGTTGCAATTCTGCAAGTGCTTCTAGTATCGCATCTAGGTGCCAGATCTGACTCCAGTGGTGCTTCGAGGGAGGGGCGAACGGATCAAAGGCAGAGTGACCGTCCAGTCTGAACACCCCCCGCATACATCACAACACACACCCCGACCTGCAGTGGTGTTGATGGGACAGCCTGTGCAGTGCACTATAGCAGGAAATCCCCGTAGATCAGATTGATACCAAAGGATCCGGCCGAACAGCAACGATATCCGTCATCCGACCAAACAGTCGTGTGACATGTGGTCATATGACACTGCCAAGTAATCATCCGTGAACCGGAGATCCGCGAGCACTGAGGAATGCTCACTTGAGCACTCGCAAATCAATCTGCTCAGATCGCAATGACTGGACGGTGGCCGCGCCGTTTTGCTTTGTAATGAGAATTACGATCAGCCTGCCGCAGCCAAGAGCACAAGCAGAGCTCTGCTGCTCGACCCATGCCCATCCCGCCATCTGACCCCCTCTACATAGCGCCCCCCTCAA
>LGRX02016251.1:0-31786 GCA_001247695.2 Cymbomonas tetramitiformis
CTTAACCCCTAAACCGTCATAACTATTTTTTTGGTTTTGGTTGAAGTCAATGTTTTCCATATACCCGCCGCATACGAAGGCCGATTTGCGTTTTGAGCATACCACTTGAAACGTATTTCAAAGGCGCATCGTACTGCATTGTTCAAAATTGAGCATCGAGTGAAAGTGCGATGTCACCAATGAATGTATATCTCACGCATTGCGGCGCTGAATGCGTATTCACTGCCCCGTGCAAACCCTAATCATGACCCTAGCATGTTTTGCATAACGCCTAGCTATGTGTTGAAGATGTAACGTGACCTAAATAGGGTTGAACATGCGTATTTATACGCGCAAACCATAACCGTGTGTTGTGTCAAACGATTTTCACACTCTTCATCGTTCGAGCTTGGAAGCATGCGAGAGTTTTGAGGGACATTGGGCACGCAGTTTGATGCGCATAAGGGAGACCTTTTCAAACCTGTTTTCAAAAGCATTTTTGGATTTTAGACGGCTTCATAAATCAATTTTAGGTACCCTTGGGTCATATATGACCCAGGAAACGGTTTAAGGGTTAAAAGAAACTCGTCCAGGCACGATACTCGAGAACTCAAGTGGGTGCAGCGACAGACGTAGTATATTTTCATATTGTTCGCAGGTTTGCAGGTGGGCGCATAAGCGACAGCGCTCGCAGTGATATTGAATATCTGCAACTTGAATAATATACGCTTGCATATCGACAGCGCAGAGATTGCGCGAGGAGATTTTTCATCGCAAACATAATCGCAGCAAATAGCGTCAGCAGAGAAGTCGTCTTGATTTTATACGCGACAAGGTGTGCGCACAGCGTACGAACGCATGCAGTGATGTCAAAAATTGCAGGAATGTCACAGTATACGAGATGCAGATGCGCGCACATAAAATGATCGTCGGCACATATGATTTCATCAAGTGCGACTGGACGTACATAATTTCATATAACAGCGCGCTCGCATTCATATGCGACGTACATCAGCAATCAGCAGTATGCGACGTACATCAGCGATTTTTGCAAATGATCCCTTCGCACTGTTTACAATAACCAGCGCGTACAATGATTTTTAGCCTGTCAGCACGATATGCATTTTCCATGATTTCATCAGATGCGATGAACGCTCGATTTTAGCGCGTACGATTCCTGATGTGTCTACATGCAGTGAGACATACATATGTGTACGCGCGTCAAAACCATCTGCATAATGATTGTATACTTGCAGGGATGCTATGGACACATGATCGTTATGCTGTTGTGGATACATGATCGTTATACTGCTGTGGATACATACTCAACGTGACAGATCATGAATAATCATCAGCGTTCATGCTTATCAGAAGCATAGTAATGTGTGTGCGGAGATTTCAATGGTTACAGCATGCACACACACATATGCACACATACTCACTTGCAGTTCACCAACATGCAGTACATAAAGAGTGCATCCAGCATTTACCACATGTACATTATATGCTGAGTGACTGCAATACTGTGAATTGTGCATGATTTATCAACGCAGCTTGACCACGATAACAGCTGTAGCATATATATATCAGTTTGATCACGTTAGCAACTGGTATACTAGCATCATGCTGTAATACATGAACATTGCATAAGCATATTGCAGTGCATGCTAAATTATATTAGAACCCATGATAGTATAAGGTGCCTGAAAGTAGTCTTAACACCATAATTAGCTTGTCATGTCCTGGTGGAGCCGAGATGCTCTTCAGATCACATGTACATTCTATGGTGGATTACTGGATGGAATGCTCACCTGAGCTTCATGTGAAATCTATCCAGCAACTCATTTTGTAATGAGATTATTATGGAATTACAATAATCCCTAAACTTGATATATCATGTTAGATGTATTCAGTGCATGGTATGCTGACTATCTTACATGATGAATTGTCTAGGATATTGTAATATCCAGAACATATCCTACTGTAAAGTGTGTAAAAGTTAACACACACACACACACTGACAAAAGTGCTAATCAGTAAGCACTGCATGCATACACACACACTGCATTGTATGTATTAACATTCACTGATTCAAAGTGAATTGATTAACTTAAATATCTACTATGAGTATGATAATGTACATACCATTTTCCAAACACATGTGCGTGGAAAATGTCAGTGATTGCGATAGATAAGGGAGCAGGATAAGACAAGATGTTGTAGGGCTGGATGGAGTTATCTCCAGACCCGAAGGCAAGATACTGCACCCATGAAACAGCTGGTAACTGTTGGGTGCAGTCCACTCGTCATTCCACATATCATCGCTGGAGCAATAACAACAACTACGTTGCATATTGACAGTTGATTCAGATCTGATCAGTTCAAATGCATGCAACTCTCAGATCAGTATCTACATGACATCTGATATAGTTGTTAAGGACAAACCACACATACAAATGTGTTGTGTTAAATTGCTGTGATTGTATCAAGCAATGTCCAGATATGTTCTAAATAAGAAATATCATTTTGATAAATCTTAGAGCACAGACCTATGCTCAGAACAGATCATAGTTTGACAAATATCACTAAAGTGGATGTTCCTAACTGGACGTTCCCACTTAAGTTGATAACTTATATATCACCAGAATGTACATTTACTGCTATGGGTTTAAATCAGTAAAACCCAGAAATGCTATCAACCATAGATGTTGATATACAGCACAATTCACTTATTTGCCATGAAATTTATCATGTGCCAAAGTGAAGTTTATTGCAGTGATTCTGTACTTTACATTCCACATATACACTGAGATATGTCACCGAGGCAATATATCAGATAGCTGAAAAAGCTGTAAAATGGGTAAAAATGCTCCACGCATGATTTCAAAATGAAAAACGTGTGCCCATTTTATTTTAAATTATGATTCTATACCTATTCAGGTATCAGAAAAACATAATGACCATGGTCATATCTCGTGTAACACCCTAGATATTAGGTGTGTAATATATAGGGGTATACATGTTGGCTGTAACAAAATACGTAAAAATGCTCCACGCATGATTATAAAATGAAAAATGTGTGTGGATTTTTTTTGCTGATCTGATTATTCAGCTATATCTGAATATTCCCTGATTTATACAGCACTTGTAACACCCTGTAACACCCCTAAAATTAAATGTGTGTCTCAGGGGTGTAACGTACCCTCTGAAAACCACCTTACATTTATTTAGGTATTAAATGCAGTTTTGCTTAAAACCCTTTGCAAAAAAATTATACTGCTTATTTTTTACCTATTTTAGGGTTACAGATATCATGTAACACCCTAATCATATTATTGGGTGAAAGGGCCACTGTAACCAGATATGCCCTAGATGCCACCTATTTATTGGATACACTTTGTGTTTGGCAGATATATATCATGCTGTAATCAGCACGGACATGATTATATTTCGGGCAACAACCCAAGAACTGTTGGGCAACAACCCTAGAACTGTATGAGCTGCTTCCTATAAGGATTGCAAGCTACAAGCTATAAGCTGTAAGCTATAAGCTATGAGGTATATAGGCAAATAACTGCCTATGTGTTCACACTTCCTCGAGGGGGGAAGAAGGTGGATAGGATTATACACATATCCATTTTCCCGATCTGGTGATTATGATGGATTGCTTTTGATAAAATCACTGCATCCACAAGTAACGTTGAAATCTGTACAACGTTAAAATCCACCATCACTAACAAAGTGTAAACTCGGATGGGAAACTATATCCCAATGACTATAAGTTGACTCTTGCTCAGCATTTACATTCTCGAGTAAGTTTGGAATGCTGAACTATATACATAACATATAACCTGATACCATGCTTAATTGCATTTCCTGGATCAGAAGATGATAGTTATATATTGTATATATATATATATCCCACCTGATATACTTTGGCACTATAGCTGTATATAAGAGTGGGAAGGACAAGTGCATCGCTGTAAGACTGGTTGATATAGTCCCAGTGCTAAAGGCAGAATTTGGCACCCGAATAACAGCTGATAACTGTTGGTGACCACCATGCAAGACCTTCCAAGCGTAACTCCTTTGTCCTGAGATGCAAGTGAATTGTTCATAATATGTTGACATCACATAAAAGCATTCTGATAAAAACCCTATATATTCACATGAGTTGTCATCACTACAATGACATGGGTTTTAGAATCGTCGAAATGAGTATAACTCCGATGAATTCATTAGTACAGAATAAGCTGTTGAGATTATTCCTCCGGCTGGATTGCAATCATTCACAATCCCTGTACATTCCGGTGACAAAATATTGCACTGGACTGATCACCACATTGGTATAATATGTGATATATAAGTCACCAGAGAAAGCATTGCAATCAACACAATGCTGTCTAGACTCACAAAGATGAGTAACATATATTCTCAGATGTAATAATTAGAGGCACAATGTGACCTACGCTAAAATCGCGTATGCTCGGGCACTATATTGTGACCTGCGCTAAGATCGTGTATGCATGGACACAACATCACTCGTGCCAATGACGTGGACAAATATATTTTATGCCACGACATTACATCTGAAATCAATAAATCACTCAGAGAGAAGGTGTTGACATCAGTATAGCACCATTATACATATAGTCATGAGGATTTTAAAGAAGACATAATCTCTCCGATATTGACAAACATGGTACATATATATACATATCCATGCTCTCTGATCATATATTGATATCCCACAGCATACGATAATGGTAATAGCAAGCCACTTCGCCGCTGGAGGGTAGTGTTGTAGATATATAGCACATGCTTGGGCACTATATGACCCACGCTGATGACGTGAATTCGGGCTGCATCCCAACGACTGCAATGCACCTTCGGTGCAAGGGGCTGCATCCCGAGAACTGCTATCCAACTTCATAGTAAGCTATCACGTCATCACATAGAGGTCGGACCTCTGTTGTATTTGAACGGCGCTTGACAACCGCCTAGCAATACATTTCCTTGAGGGGGGAAGATGATAAGCTAGAAATACAACTAAAAACCAAATAAATAATAAATAATAAAGACAAATAATAAAACAAGTAAGTTGCATCATTGTTTTTGTTTTGGTAAGCCTGACTATATACAGTCAAACCATGCAGAACTCCATGAAAGTTGACACATACATCAGCCATGACATTCATATGAGCTTGATTTTGAAGACCTAGACATTGTATACATCTGGTCTAGCATGTATCCAGACTAGAATTGTATACCGACACGGTGCAAGCACTATAGCCTCTGCCACCGATGATCATTGAAAAGGGCAACCATTCTTAATATTTCATACATATCATCTGATTGGATCATTAAAGGTGTCAAGATTACTCAATGCAATATGCAGGCCACGGCCTGAGTACAACACCTAGAAAGGTCAAAGCCACTGAGCTGACCGATGCAGCATAAATGCTAGCTGCCTTGAAGGCTATACAATAAGCCTATCGTCCTTATGTCTTGATATGTATCCGTGTATTGGCATCTCTTTGAGGTAATTATGCCTGCTGAATGAGCCATACCAACCATCTTGTCTTCATTGATCATTACATATCTGATCATATCGCCATTGAGCAATGCCTATTCTGTGAGATTATATATCACGAGGCATTTCATTAGTGCACATTAAACAATTGAAGTGCAACAAAGATCATCAGCTCTACATCATACCAAAAGGTTGAGTTATTGTCAATTAATTTTTCAGACACCATTTCTCAGAGGTCTATTCATCATGAAAGACAAAGCCTGTGCAATCATGGCTATTCAGCCTCCGACATAGCTAACATAGCTATTTAGCTTATGACCCAACCGTTGTTAAGCAGCCTCCACGCCATATGGCTGAAAGATGGCAAGCAATCTCTTCGGTCATTCTTGGGCATAGAGCAATCAAGCACAGCCAATCCAGGATGTTTATCCCGAAATTCTCCAAGAGTTATTCATGTTTTTCATGTGTCATATGAAAACAGCTAATATACCGCCCTATGATGGGAGTCATCTCCTTCAGCGAGGGGAAGTGGTTATGCTGTAAAGTTGACCAATCTGATCATCATAAAAGTGACAGATTTGGGAAAATCGATTGAAACTTGTATTGAAAATGACTATTCCTTACAATAAGGTATTGCACCTAAGGGAATAAGGGTTTCATCGTCTGAGATAGGAAAAGACTTTTACATTGACTCTAGTTCCTGAATTCAGACTTACATAGAAAAAATGTTCTATCCTGTGCATATAGAAAGCACATTAGATTCAGATTCTGAGCATACAAATGGACTTGAATGCACTCGGGTTTGTACTAAGTTGCAATTGTCCAAAGTTTTATTCTGACATCATTATTTATTTGTGGAATAACATACAATACTATAAACCATCCACATATAGATTGGCACCATATTTGTAATTTCATAACATTTTGGCACATAAGACAAGCATGCTTCATTGAGGAATAAAGACTCTTTGAAAGCTCATTCGGGAATGTTTAGAAATTTGTTGCCTCATCCATTAGGCCACGAAGTCTTGGAAAACCCGCAATCTGCATACGGTCTCCAAGCACAGTTCATCCTCATTCTGGAAAGTGACAGAAATTTTATAGTCATAAAACAAGTCACAATTCTATCGGATTGAAATGACACATTCATCATTCATACTTCTTTATCATAACAAGTCTCTGAATAGTGTTTGCCCAAAAATAAAATGGGCACCATTGAGATAAGTGATCATGTGCTGAAGAATATACACATATCACTAGGCAATGCCATGTTCTATTCATAATGAAATGACATGTCAGCCATCCATCAACTACGAAAATACAACTCGTAGTAAGTTGTTGTCATTACGGACACTTCTTGATTGACTCTCCATTAGCTTCGATACCAAAGTTAACTTCGGTACTGATTTCTTTGTTCATCATGACAATCATTATCCAGAACCATTGTCTAAGTTGGGTACACTATAGTGACCCTGAACTGACAAAGTATGTGGGCTGCAACCCAACAACTGCATTTGACATCATCTGGCATTTGCCACATTCAAAAACGTCAGGCATATTGCCAATATGACGTAGAGAGAATCAATGTTCAGATTGACATTGTTACCTCTAAAGCATTCGATGAGTAATCTCAGTCTGATTCTCTATCAAACCATTTTTTTAACATAATGATTGAATAACATCCTCCATCACCATCTGATTGGTTTGATACATCTCTTTTTGCGAGGGGGAGGAAGAGTATAGATTCATTCATTTTTCATACAGCTGCCACAAATTGATTTACATCATTGTGATTTTGCTTGGAAGATTCAAAATCTTATCAAAAGTTCCAGCATCTGTGTATAGCAGCCATAAAGTTGATGACACGGTACATCATGCCGATTGAAACATCAAATGAAGTCTTATTTGACTTATTGACACATAAAGTTCATTATGAAGAAATCATAGATGCATATTTCTCCGGCTCTATCATATTATATGAAGGGCACTAACACTGGAGAACGATGGTTTTTCAAATGTGAATAAGCTATATTGTAAGCTTACGACCATCACTTTGACGTCAACAGCCTGAGATGCTGATTGTCGAAATTCAAGAGTTGAAAGATTCGATGAATCAACCTTGATACATGTGTTTTGATTGATAAATTGTTGATCCATGGTTTCTCCCCAAATCTTGAGAAGCTGGCACACAAGTTGTTGCCAATGTCTTAAGGAAAGCATCTGAGCAAAGGATTGCCAGTTGTACCATCAGGCATCGAATTCCATAAACAGCAAAGCCGAGTGAGTAAATCCGCCACTCTAGCTATTTGCCCGTCATTCCTTCCAGGTTCATGACAAGAGACAATTCATCAAAGTCATACACCAATGCATAAGTCACATGCATGGTTGCACAGTTTGTATCCGAATGCCATTCCATCAAGGTTAAGCATCTTGACAGTAACTCTAGCCAACCAAAAGCCTTCCTGTCTTCGGATATCTTGAGCATTCTCATTTCCAGCTCCATTATGGACTAGGAATCATCATGACTGTGCCTCGCCAGGACGCTAATCCTCAAAGCCGCACACTTGAGGCGAGCCTTATGAGACAGTGACCTTTGGCTTGTGGGCGTCAACCCCTTATCAAATCCTGAACACTTGTTAACACCTGGATAAATTTATCATGATGCAACTTAAGTGGGATTATAAGTTCCACATAATCATATTGTCTACGTATGCTGAAGGCATAACTGCTGCATATGGTTACAATAGGTCGCAGCTTCTATAACATTGTGGCTTCTAAGTCAAAAGCTGATAACCGATGACTTTTGCCAATAATTGCCGACCAAATAATAATCAGGCCGTGGAAACATGTACCCAAGAGGTTTTCGTCCATCGGTCACATATATATATCAGGGCTGCATCCCAAGAACTGCAGGGCTGCATCCCAAGAACTGCAGGGCTGCATCCCAAAGACTGCGATGCACCTTCGGTGCAATGGGCTGCAACCCGAGAACTGCAGGGTTATATCCCTAACATTTTTTACACTGCATCAAATTGATATGACAGGAGCAGGAATTGATCCTTCCTTGCTAAGGTGTAGTGAGCCTTGTATAAATCATACCCTTACACAGATACGCATATGCGGGTACCAATATCTGTGAAAAACTGCTAATGCTACCTTTGCCAGCCGTGGTTTGTCATCGGACTCTTGGCCAATCATCCGCAGCTACCGGAGATTGAGGTAGACGGAGTTGCGATCCTGAGTTGTGCTTGACAAACATAACTAAAAAATTTTCACATTAGTACGTGGCGAATCCATTCTCACTCATCGCGATAGATGTTCGTCAAAGCGCGCGTACCGGACCGAAAAAAGGGAGTTTGGCAGGCGGGTGAGGATTTAAAGTGGACTTATAAAGACCCTCCGATATCTCGTAAGCAGGGCCTCATCCGCTGCATTAAAAAGAAGCCATTTCGAAATATTCGGAAGGGGCTCTCCATAGTATTCCTGTGAACTTCGGGGGAGTAAGCTCTCTGAAGGGAGGAAGAGGTGGATGCATTATCGCCGAGAATCGTTCGTTAAATCGTCGATCATCGAAGGTGTCGACGGCAAGCGCAATATCTATCCGTAACGTAAACCTCGGAAGATACCTTGAAACGTCACTCTGAAATACGATACGCAATTCATGGGGGCTACATCCTAAGAACTGTAGGGCTAAATGCCTAAGGTGAGGGACTAAAGTGGACTCAGTTCCCCCCAATAACCTAAAAACACCATGAGGGACGCCTCAAATCGGTGTAAGAAGACTGGTACCAGCAAGAAGCGACAACAACAAAGACATCATAGACATATACAAAGGTATGCCCGTTGTGAGGTCACAACTCTTTTAAGAGGGGAGATCTGTCAGGGTCATGACCGATGACATATGTGTCATACATGTCATACGTGTCATACCTGTCAGACATGTCATACCATGTCATGTCATGTCATGTCGGTCATGTCATATATTATTATGACAGTCGGTCGCGTCATATATTATTATGACAGTCGACAGTATGGTCGACCATGACTGTACATGTCGAGTCGCGTCATATATTATTATGACAGTCGTCAGTACGGTCGACGATGACTGTACATGTCGCCAGATGATAATGTCACATCATCAGGCATCCCTGTCATCGAGAGTTCGTACGTCGAACTCGAAGATGGCAAAGCAAAGATACATCTTGAATACAAACAAGAACCATCTTGGCTTTTAAGCATGTGCGGAACACGCATGCACAGTATGAACGAACTAGTCGTTATTACAATACTGGTCGTTCAACCTACGTCTCGGGTTCACAACCCAATGGCGGTACCATCTAAGATGATGGGAGACGTATGGTACAAAAGTGAGGAAGCGTTGTGCTTCAGCAGATCTTCTTACAGAGACTGCACTCACAACCCGCTATTACGTACACTCGCATTGCTGTCCAACTTTGCAGTGTTTATTTGTATATTGATAATATATTCACGGCGCCTGTTTATCCCGCCGTATCAAAATATGTATATCTTAATACGATACGTTCGATATGGTTGGGTTTCATCCCAAGCAAGGTTGGCATACGCCAACCTCGACTTCCACATCTCAAGAGCTCGCGTCCCTCCTCGCCATCGGATACCTGCGATATGACCTGCGCACACATAGTATCGTAAGTTTGCACGTTATGATAAGCGAACTGAAAAATAAAAGTAGCCGAGCACTTTGGAAATCCCTGCGTGTATCACAACAGTCACAACACCGTTCGCCCCATGAGGCGGAGGAACGTGGTTGATGAAATTGCATAGTTGTGAAGAATTATACGATGCAATTGCGCATTGGGATGGGTCAACGAAGAATCATGGGAACACGGACTTTCACCCCCCATAAGGGGGGAGGTCGGTGGTGCCCTGTGTCACCCCTCGCCTGTTCGGATGTCACTTGCAGTGCCTGTCGTTCGCTCCGCTCGTGTGTCACGGTCCGTCCGCCAGCTTAAACTCAATTATCTTTCAATTTAATCCGACTTTAGCCGAACCGAGAAACCCTATCTCACTGCCTCACATTTTCCAGTGCAAGCATATATATAGTATATATTATCTGCTTTCACATCAAAGAACGAGCAAGCAGTCACGCAACGGCAGCGGCAGCGGCAATGGTGTCCGCGATGTCGATGTGTTCACCATATGTTGCCGGCGACGTTCATTGCGGTCACGGTTTGGCCCTTGTAAGAATTTCGCGAATTTTTTTGCGAAATTTGGGTGATTTTTTGGCCGACAAATTTATAATAAATATTGCGAAATTTGGGTCAGAATCTGATAAATATTCATCCTCCTCGCCCCCCTACAAAGAAATCGTAAAAAAATCGCGGATTTGCGTAAAACTTAGCGCGAAATTTCGAATTTTGCGCCGTATGAGTCGCGCTTTTCGCGAAATTTCGCGAAATTTCGAATTTCGCAGCCGCCTTGTATTCAAACTAGTATTCGAGTTTATGAACGTGCCATTTGAGCGTGCCACTCTTATCAAGTCCTTAGAGGCAGAGTTACCCACGTATGTAGTTCTTTGCAATGGGTTTACTGTCGATCACTCCGATGTCGATGTATTCTCAGAAGCAGTATTAACCTGGTGGCGCAACAATGGGAAAGACATCCCAGCATGGTCACAAGCGGCACGGATAGCTTTTTCCTTTAGTGCTACCTCTCGTCCTTGTGAAAGAGTCTTTTCACTGCTTGATAACATGTTTGGTTCAGACCAAGAGTCCTGCTTAGCAGACTATTTGCAAGGTGCAATGATGCCTAGATACAATAAGCGCACCGTGTAAGTTATCATATTTGTAAAGAAGGAGTCGTTCGTTGGATCATATTTTGCCTTATTGCCTATCATGATGAGTAGATAACTTGAAAATACTTAAATGCATCCACGCATGTCCGATATAACATCGTTTACACCATCAAACGATACTTACGAGTTGTTTTGTTATGAAAAAAAATTCGAGAAATTTGGGTGAATTTCAAATAAATTTAGGTGAAAGTCCGATAAATACGCGAAATAAATTTAGGTGATTTCTCGATAAATACTTACAAAGGCCAAGTCATTGTGTCGCTGTCTCTCACGCGAATATGCCGCAGATGTGACGTGCAGTCATCATATGCCATCGGACAAGTTCCCAGCGCCCCTACCCTGTCCCTATAGATAAAGAGCAAGGGTTAGTATAAACTACATTCGTTTTTATCGTCAATAGTATAGTATATTATAGTATATATATATATACACACATATACATATATTGCGCAGTCGAATTGACCTTTCCCCCCGCGGTGGTTGCTACCGTCCTGATTGTCTTCAAGGGCCTGCCTTTTCTTTGGTGGGTGCTCCTATTTTGCTTATCACTTTCCTGAACGTGGTACGATAGGAAGTATACAAATTATACATATCTCATAGAAAGTGAGAAATATATATATAGGGATATATATATGTCAGGCGCTAAGGAGCGATACTGTCTCGCAGGGGCAGGCGCTCGTGCACTCGGATACTAAGATGATATAAAATACTGTGATAGGTGTTTTATAGCACACCGTGATACAAGTGACAACGGACACTGGTGACACATCGGGCTGAGGGGTGACAGACAGGAGACCCACTGTGCCACCCCCTTACTCGTGGGGGTGGCAAGATTGGGTTCCCCGTGACACCACCTCACCCCGTGGGGTTGAGGTGTCACCAGGAAAAGAGACAGGAGCACTGCAGGGTCTAGGGGCCAAACAGGCCCGGGCAGTCCGGCATGTGCCATCCCAAGTTGTCCAAAAGTCTTTTGCTAACTAATTCTAAAGCGTTCGGTCCCTCGAGAGTCGATCACAAGCCGAGAGGGCATGGAGAAGGGTCCTTCCGAACTGTACTGCTTGATTTCAATCTTGTTTGGGGCGGCGTCACCCTCGATCGCATGCTTCAAGCGCCAGTGAAGCAATACTCACCCCTACAACGTTCAACCAACGCCGGTGCGACGCCAGAGCCAAAAGCGGCCTGGCACCACCAGAGCGGATGCGTCAACGAAGAGGGGGCAGGGGGATGGAAGGTGAAAAATGCGGCGTGCCCCCACTCTGCCGCCAATGAGCGCGCAAGCAGAGGGGAGAACCGGTGGGGTTGGTGCTGCAACACCACCGCACACCACCACGCAGTGGCCAAGGGGCACGAAGGGTGGAGCGGAGAGCGGAGGATGCTGCGGACGTAACTCGTTGTGCTCAGAGCTGTCGTCATTGGCGAAGGCGATAGGCTCGATGTTGGTGTCTGGTGCATAAGCACCACCAGACACCACCAGACCATAGCCATGTGAAGGATGCCGTCGATGGACTCGAGAAGATTCCAACGCTGAATGAACAGCGGGCATGCGCGCATTCTGGCGGTCAGCGGACATGGTGGCTGACCGCTGGCTGGATAATTCCGCGAACGCCAAGTTAGGGTTCTCAAGCGAAGACATAACTTTCTGAAAAATGAACCAAATCCAACGATGGATGAGTCAAATTGGGGCAGATTTTGACGAGGAAGACGTCGGTGACGTCAAACAAGTCGTGCGGCAAGCCAGTTGTCCTGCAGGAGCGGCGCTGCTGTCCAGAAAGGCGAGGGCGCGTTTGGGTGCGTGTCGAAAACGTAACTCTTCGTAAAATTAACCAAATCGGGCGATGTAAAAGCCAAATTGGGGTGAAATTCGACGAGGAAAACGGCGGTGAGGTCAAAAATAACGTGCGGTAAGCCAGTTTCGCCACAGTTCGGGCGCTGCTGTCCAGAGTGTAGGGCACGTAGTTGTGAATGGTCGGAAATACGTAAAAGCGGCAGGGCACAATTGTAGCCCAATTTGCTTACGGGTCTGTGATAAATTCTGGTCGCGGCCGCGATCTTCAACGGTGGCCGGGGTCGTGATATAGTTGTTGTCGTAAGGACGAAACAACTGCCGTCGGTTGCGGCGGTCGGGATTTTTTGAAAATACGCAAAAACAACAGGGCTCAACTTTGGCCCAAATTGCCCACGGTTTGGTGATAAAATTTTGGACTCGGCCGCGATCCTCAACGGTGGCCGGGGTCTGGTTTGAGTCGCTGCCGTAAGGACGGAACAGCTGCCGGCGGTGTGCGGCGGATTCGAGAAGTTCGGTGCACCCTTCCAAGGATCAAAAGTAAAACACGAGCACCCACAAGTGGATGGCCGATAACCTGATAGAAAGTGAGAAATATATATATAAGGATATATATATGTCAGGCGCTAAGGAGCGATACTGTCTCGCAGGGGCAGGCGCTCGTGCACTCGGATACTAAGATGATATAAAATACTGTGATAGGTGTTTTATAGCACACCGTGATACAAGTGACAACGGACACTGGTGACACATCGGGCTGAGGGGTGACAGACAGGAGACCCACTGTGCCACCCCCTTACTGTGGGGGTGGCAAGATTGGGTTCCCCGTGAATATCATCTATATACAGTCACGATTATTCAACCAAGTCCCGATTATTCAAATTTTATTTTTCATAAGGATAGTATAAACTACAATCGTTTATATAGTATAATATATACATAATACCTTTGGGTATGTAATTATTTGGGGAAAGAAAAGTCGTCGCTCGGGAATACTTTTCATTTTCGATTTTGCATTCTGGCTTGAACTGCCAACGGCAACGGGATTTTTCTCGACCCCCTCCTTCTCACCCGCCATACTCGCATACTGTAGTCGATAGTCTAATGCTACTGTAGGCGGAGAGTAAAAGAGTTCACAGTTGGCAGCGTTGGCAGCGTGAGCGTCTACATACGGCGTTTTTCGTTTGTAATGAACATCATTTTATACACCATCTTATGACTCAAGATGCATCGAATATACCCGAAATATAAATTACTTTAAACGATCTGGATTTAGCGAATTCTTGATCCGACTGCTTTCGTGGATGAAGATAATGATGGAGAACTCTGGCAAACTGCCGTACGGCGTATTAAGAGTGTAATGAAAATCCTCAGATGCGAATTATATTTTTCATTGTTTACAAATTCCGTACAGCCGTTCGATTACATCAAAGGACATCTAAACCGTTATTGAAATCGCACCGGTATCTTTCTGGAATCTGTCCGCTTCCGTTCGCGCTTCTTAAGCGCTTTACACTGTGAAAACCTAGTGCAGCAGGGTAGATTAATGAAGAGATTGATAACTCTTCGCGATATATTAGAAGCGAATAATGTTTAATATAAGGTATTATGAACGCTAGGAAGCATCCCCGCACAGATTCGGTGACTGGAAGCAGATCCCGGATTCCCCGCTTCGTGTGGCGGAAGCGGGAACCGGCATCCGCAAAACGGCATTCCCTTCGGTATCCTGCCGAAGGGAACGCTAAGAAATAGTAATAACAACGACTTAAACATATTTTCAACGCTGTATGTGTGCATCTGTGTTTCATTTGGTCATTTGGTTCACACGCTTCGAGCCCCGCGGCACATCCGGGATGGCGCTTCAGAACTAGCAGATTGATCTGCTGTTTCTTTGAGCGCAAAACGGCCAGAAGGGTTTCGTTTAAGCGAAACTTTTCTGCGTCTTTGAGAAATACTTTCGGAATATTTTTCATACATCTTATCCACTTTTGGATGCGCCATACTGCAAGGCGGATAATGCAGCGGATCAAAGCGAACCCTGAGCGATAAACGTACCCACCGTAGTGGAACGTTGACGATATGTTTTCGAGTGAAACTTGAAGTATATCGGAGAGAAAAGTTTTAGTTTGAAAGATTCATCGGAAGGAAATCTTTCAAATCTCAGGCATCATGCGCCAAATTGAAAGGCGGAAACGATCGGGCGGGAACCCCTACCCTAGGGCTCTCGTTAGCAGGCGGGAATCCTGCGAACGAGAAGAAACCCTTCCGATAGATCGAACCGCCGTGAAAAGTTGACCTTAGCACAGCTTTGACCGGAAGCGTACATGCACATTAAACGGCATTATGCACATTTAGTCGGTTTCGAGTTACCCACCTGTCAGAATACGGAATCTGATGGTGCAGATACAGTCTGACAGAATATTTACGGTCGCGATGTAGCCTTTTGGGTCATCATGACTGCGGCGATTACATCGAAAATTTTTGTATAAGATAAATAGTATATGGAGACAAAACGATGTACTACAGTACTGTGGGTCACGCCACGGTCAGTCGAGTGAAACCCAGAGCGCTTTAATTAATCCCAGACGAGCGCGCTTTAGTCAGACCGCGCTCGGCTGACATGTCATGTCATGTCATGCCATGCCATGCCATGCCATGCCATGCCATGACATGACATGACATGACATGACATGACATGACATGACATGACATGACATGACATGCCATGCCATATGCCATGACATGACATGACATCTACCAGCGGGGTCCAGCGCACATTGACATACGATACCGATCCGGCGCGGGATGCGAGAAGCTGTTCAAAATCCGAAAATCAAAATGTCCAACAGAACTCTCGTCTGAACTCAGAACTGACGATGACGCGAGTGAGGCCCGTCCTTAAATCTGGTTTGGAGATTACGGCCGTCGCGTCGCGTCGCGTCGCGTCGCGTCGCGTCTGACCAGATTTAAGGATGAAGAAATCGGCGTACTGCGACGGTGTGCACGACATTTATCGTCTACGTGGCTTCTGGATGGTGTCGTCGTGGCAACGGCAAAACAATTGCACGCAAGCTTAAACGTGAATGCAGTGTTGAAATTGACAGTGCCCCGTAAGTCGCTTTCCAGCGGCTGTTGTTTTCGGGATGCTAACGTGTACCAAACACAGCATTACTTTGCATATGAATTCTAATAAGTGTTAGGAACAACATGTTTTTTTTGCGCGCAAGATTCGTCCAGGATTCTGGATGCTGGACGACTCTTGTGAGGGGGGGTAATGGGCGTGATTCGAGCCAGCAATCTCGACTCACGCCCAGCAGCGACTCATACTGCACAGCATGAACATATCAGGCATATCATATGAACAAACGAAATCAATTCTGAGCATCTGACAGTGCACTGTCACCTTTAGCGGAAACGCGGATGTCAACCGCGTCCACGTTTCCGCCGCGGGGCTCGAAGCGGGTGAACCAAATGACCAAATGAAACACAGATGCGCACATACAACGTTGAAAATATGTTTCAGTTGTTGCTATTAGTATTTTTTAGCTTTCCCTTCGGCGGGATACCGAAGGGAATGCCGTTTTGCGGATGCGGTTTCCCGCTTCCGCCATTCCCGCTTCCGCCACACGAAGCGGAGAATTCGAGATCTGCTTCCAGTCACCGAATATGTGCGGGGATGCTTCCTATCGTTCATGATACCTTCAAGTAAACATTATTTCCTTCTAATATATCGCGAATACTTCAATTTCTTCACTAATCTACCCTGCTGCACTAGGTTTTCACAGTGTTAATTAGGTCAAACGTTTGACCTACAAAGTGTCGCATTGCCTACGTGGAGCGTACACTTGCGTCGCATATCCAAGAAGCGTCCATTTTTTTATCTCCGATTTGATCTGACGAACATTTTTCAATTTTTGCCTACGTGGAACCAAAAAACGCGACGCAAGAGCGTCGCGTCGCGTAAATGTTGGACAAATTATCTCTGCGTAGCATGCTACGCAAAAGATAATCGTAATAACATCTCCGCGACGCGACGCTCTTGCGTAACTTTTGCGTAGCGCTTTACAGTTTCCCAACCAATCAAATCGCTGCGATCAAAAGTTACGCGACGCGACGAATTTTCATTTTACCCAAACCAGATTTAAGGACGGGACTGACACGAGAACAAATGAAATAATTGCTGCCAGACGAGAGTAAATCTGCTGACAAAAACTACAGAAAAAGTCCTCAGGGCATTCCAGTTGGGTGTCAATCGGCAGTTCTGTCTGAAATATCTTTTGAATCCCTCTTCTGACAGAGGGCCGGAGACTTTCTATACCAGGAACTATTATTTGGACTGCGAAGATGACTTTATCTTCCATGTGTCTGTCGCATTACCTGCAACTGGTGATCTCTATACATGTCTCAGCAGCTCAATATCTTCCACAGTACACATACACGGGGGCACCTCCAGACCCCATGCGAAAGCAGACACCGCCAGACGTCGGTATGTTGTTTGCTCAGATGCAGGCTGAGCAGGCAAGTCAGCAGCAGCAAGACTCCCAGGGGCAACTGGACGAGGAGGACGATCGCCCTCAAACATATTACATATCTGGGGATGAGGAGTCAGAGCCAAAAATGTACTGTCCGCCTCCAGTTTGTCCAATGTGCCCAGTTTGTCCGACGTGCCCGATATGCCCAGTGTACAATATGACAGGTCACTTCACATCCCCTCTATCCCCAAAAGCTCGTGGAGCCCACTCCACGCTGGCATGACAGGGCAGCGAGCTGCGCTATTAGGGCAGGGCCAAAGGACCCCGAAGTCAAACTTCGCGGTCTATGATTATCCACAATTTGCACTGCGCGTCTTTTAACTTTCCGCTCTAGCTTGCACAAGCTCCGCGTGCAGTCTACCTCCAGAGACGTCGGTGTCTGCGCTCGGCTGCTTCTACAGCAGGGGCTCACTGCGGGACACACATTGCGTGCACTCGGTCGACATGCTTGTGGGTTATCTTTCCGCTTCGGTATCTTTACGCACGCGTGTGCTCTGTCTACGAAGGTCGATTTGATTTGCGAAGTAGTAAGCGTACGTGAGACAGATCAGCTGCGCCTGAGCTCGGGGACGCAGCTGCCACTAACCTGCCTCCAACGGAGAGCCTCTTGCGTGGAAGCTCAGGGCGCGCTCTGCGCTGGTACTGCGCGTGAAGGCGCGGAGTCAAGTCTCTAAGTGCGGTGGCCACCTCTGCAGCTTTTACCCCCTCGTTTCGTCCGAGATACTCAGACAAGGGCAGACAATTAACTTTCGACGAATGCGGCAATTAGCCCGCTCGAGCACCGGTAGTGTGTGCGTTAATGTCCACGTCATTTTCCGTCGCTCTGGCACTTCCGTGCCGTCCACGCCGACCACGCAATGTATCCGTTTATTCGCGGCCCAACGCCGTGCCCCTAGCTGTTTCGGGCCTGCCAAAGGCTCGGTGCCGAAATGTTGGCAAAGCCTTAACGAACGCACACGCGCGTTGCTGTAAATGATCGCGCATCTGCAGCAGGTCTAGGCCCACGTGTCCCACTCAGGTTAGCTCGCGACCTTCACGCAAGAACGACGCTTCCGGTCCAGGGGCACCCCTCAGAGGCACCCCTTAGGGCCCTTCAGGTCTGCGGTATCCCGTAGGGAAGAACCGTGGACAGTGCTTGAAGTCAGACCAACCGTCTGTCTGTGAGCCTGATCTCGGTCGATGCAAGGTGGCAATTTCGAGCGGGATGTTCCACAACACAGCAACGCAGGGATGGTCCACTTTGCTGTGTTTATCTGTGCTAGACTCACCCCCTTGTCCGACACAGAGCTTCTATATAGACAACCCTTGCTGATCTCAGCGCTCAGCACCTTCCATCATATCCCACGCACAGAGAGGCATCCCGGAAGTGGTGGATCTGCAGATGTACTGTCTACATCCTATCTACATGTATTATACTTTCTATACTAGCTACATATGTAAGGTGTAAAGTATAGCAGCGAGGGCTCAGGATTGTTGATAAGGTGTGGAGTATGGCGCGGGCTCAGGGCCGTTATTAAGGTGTGAGTATGGCGGTGAGGGCTCAGGGCCGTTAATAAGGCGTGGAGTATGGCAGCGAGGGCTCAGGGCCGTTGATAAGGTGTGGAGTATGGCGGCGAGGGCTCAGGGTTGTTGATAAGGTGTGGAGAATGGCGGCGAGGGCTCAGGGTCCCAGGATATGAATCCTCTCTGGTGTGGGAGCGTTTTGCAGACATGATGCAGAAAGTAAAATGCCCGGCTCCAAAGTGCCCGGACTGCCAGTGCCCGGTAGCGGAGTGCGCGAGGTGCCCCGATTGCCCCGAGGCGCAGTGCCCGACCTGCCCGGAGTGTCCCTTCACGCGCTCCTGCCCGGAGTGCCCCGTGGCGACCTGCCCACCCCCCAAGGAATGCCCGCCGGAGGTGAACAAGGCGGACCTCGACAGCGCCAAGCTCGCGGAGGCCACGGCGCGCCTCGACAAAGTCTCCGAGAGCCTTGCACACTCCTGCGATGTGCGCTTCCCGCTTGTCATCTAATTGCCACCCCTTGTTTACTCCTGCGACTTTTGAAGCCCTCACGATTCTCTGGATGGCGTCGCAAGCACAACCCTATAACATGCCCCCCTCCCTTGATGGGGGCGTCCCTGCAGCATGTGCCCTCCCCCGCGCGAATGGCGTCCCATGCACATGCCCGCAACGTGTGCCCCTTTATTAACGTATGTGCCCAGGAGCATCGGAGTGCTGATCCCCGGTGTGGGTACATAGTGCAGCCGATGTTCCGTGGCTACGTGGTGCCAAAGGAATCGGTCCAAGGATAAGCCACGCACAGGGACATCGAACTTTTGAAACAGTATACAGTCCTAAATCGCTTATAGGGTTCATGGTCCGCGTCCGTCCCCGGAAGTGCAACCCCCGCGTACACATGCCCGCCCTTCACCGAAGAGATCCCTATGCGCGAATTTGCCCCTCCTCTTGCCAGCTTTCTAGAGACTTCTGGGTGTGGAGGTGGGCGGCACAGCGGGACGCACTTCTGGACAAGCTGCTGGAGACGGAGAGGAAGTACGAGGCACGTTTTAGCATAACTCTACTCCTCCCTTCGAGATGTAAGGTGCCAGAGGGGGGCTGCGCACGAGGCGTGTCAGAAAGGGGGGTGCGAGAGGCATGTCAGATGGGGTGTGTGTACGACGCGTATCGAAGGGGGGCTGTACGAGTGCCATATTGGACGGGGAATGCATCCGAAGGTGGTCGGAGAAAGGTGGTTTGAGGGAGCCGGCGAAGGAGGCGTAACGGCGTCTCTTGGACATGGTTCCTCCGGCTTGTTTTTAGCACAGCATCGAGCCCAGAGGAAGACGCCACTGGAGACTTGGGTGTCGCTCACTGATGCCTCGATTCACGACAGCCACGTGGCGTTGGGACCACTGAGAGCTTGCAGCCGGGCCATTGTTGGGCCGATAGTTCTGGGAATACGTGCGGTGGTGCTTTATGCGATTGAGAGGGTTGAGGGTTCGGAGAGGATGCATCTAAGTTGAGGGGAGCGATGAAGGTCTTCGCGGGTCTTCGTTTGAGTTCATAAGAGGGGATTTTGTGGGATGGGGAGTGCAAAGGGCTCGTAGGGGGGAGCAGTGAGGTGTGGGAAGCGCTGAGGGTTTGGAGGAGGGGGTTGTTTGTGAGGTGGGAGTGTTGATGTATGGAGAGGATCAGATGATTTGGGATGATGATTGTGCAGGAGTTGCGGCGACTCTATCTGCGAGAGGCGAGCGCCACCAAACGCGCCTCCTTCGAGGTGAAGGTGCACTCTGCGTCGGCCAGGTCATGCTCTTTCCCATCCCATGCCCTATTCCTCTTTGCACCCCATCCTTCTCTCCTTCGACGAGGTGACGGATAGCTCCGCTTCGGCCAGGGCATGCCTTTCCCAAGTCCATGCCCTATTCCTCTTTGCTCACCATCCTTCTCTATTCCGTAGTGGTCAAGCTGCACCTAACTTCTGCCAAATATCTATAAATATCCTCCGCGCTTGCGTCTCTCTGAGGGCCTATGTTGAGCTACGGTTTGGGAAAGCGCGCTTTCCCGCTCATGTAACTTCTCTGGCCATCCGCGCACATTGCAAGGAGAATGATATCACATATAATAGCACAGAGCCAGCAGGATATGGGTGTGATTGCGAGGAGCTGCTCGCTCAGGGCCGCTCAGAGCCGCAGGATATGGGTGTGATTGCGAGGAGCTGCTCGCTCAGGGCCGCTCAGAGCCGCAGGATATGGGTGTGATTGCGAGGAGCTGCTCGCTCAGGGCCGCTCAGAGCCGTAGGATATGGGTGTGATTGCGAGGAGCTGCTCGCTCAGGGCCACTCACAGCCGCAGGATATGGGTGTGATTGCGCGGAGCTGCTCGCTCAGGGCATGCCGCTCGCCTCACTCATGTGCCTCAGATGTTCCAGATTCGAGACATCTTCTCTGAGCCACGTCACTTCCTGTAACACTGCGAGGGTGGCCAGGGTTCGAGAGCCAGGCATCTCACTGTACCAATGTGGGTTTCTGATGAGGATGAGCAGCTGCTTCACTCAGCTAATTCTACAGTGAGGAGAGAGTTGAGAGTTGCGCACTGTGGCTGCTCTCGGCTAGGTACCTGGCCTTCAAAGACTGTGCTGCCGTGGCACTGGGGAAGTCATTTGTGGAGCAGCATCTGGTCAAGGAAGAAGGGGAGCAGCATGCGCAGAGCAAGGCAGCACAGAGGGCAGCTGAAACCCCCGCAGATTCCCGAAAGCGGGGGCGCAAAGGCTGAGCATGTTTCAGAGCAGGACGAGCATGCTCGAGCTTGATGCATGCAGCTGTTGATGCTTGAGCTTGATGCATGTGACTTTGATTCTCGCGATATGCAATGCGTGCTGATTGAGCCTGCACATCAGAAACATTCTGTCTCCTCTGAAAGTGGCAGGCATAGCACTCTGCTGCCCCCTCTCCATGATGCACACCTTAGATCCATCTCGCCAGCCGATAATGGACTGATGCAATATGTACGTGAAGTTTGGCTGTCAAAATGCGCTAAACTTAGTAAGTCAGCTAAAGAAGATGGCATGTGATACGTTGTATCACAACGATGCAAAACAGGTCTGATGCTGCGCTGTGACGATCACGGTCATCTATCTTGTAAGTTTCTCGAGATTCCATGGGTACAAGTGCCTAGTGATAGGGACATAAATCCGAATGACAACCAAATTGGTGGGAAGCGAATCGGGCACGAGGATGACAAATCAGGGGAAATCGTTGAGTCAACCAATCGAACCAATGCGTCAACAAAATCAGCATGATGAAGAGAGAAAAAAACAGATTGCAAGCATGCACTACGTAATTTTGCATTCGGTGCTGCCACATATTTGACGCGGGTTTCGAGTGTTGGCGAATATGCTTGTATAAATTCGCTATCTGTTGAGGCAACCTTGCATCTCGCCACTTAGAGCCGCCGGTCATCGACGGGCTCGGCGTGCTGCCTGTGGCGGTGCGTGCGATGTTGGGTTGGATTAGGGGTCGGACGGGATCAAGAGTGCGCACGTTTGTCAGGTCATCTTGTGCACGTCGTTTGACGACTCCTTTCAAAATGCCACAAATGTCATACCAAAAACTTAGTCAGCTCTGCTGCTATACACGGTGGCGTTTAAGATGGCACACGATAGTCAGGCTTCCTGTGGCATTCAATGTTTCCCAGATGATTTTGGGAAAGAATACGTGTCTATCCCCTACCATACATGATATCCCTTGATATGTCGAATTTCGGCTGATTGGCCAGGAAGCAGCAGTCGCTTGTGACTGTTGTCGGTCTCGATCTACCGTGGGAAAATGGAAGACGTCGGTCATGTAATAGTGCATTGTCTCATGTCAGATGGCACTTCGATCCCATGCGGAAATTATTTCGTCACAATGTCGGCAGAAACCATTTACCAATAGTCGTTGCGGGGGGAGATGGTGTTGTTGAGGGAGGGTGTCCTATACGGTAGATGTGGGAGGCTACTCCTTCAAGACCTTCTCTTCTAATATCTTCTTAATTATTTGATACCTAATCTTATACGACCGCACGAGTATGGTTTCGATACTACGGGTAGTTAACTATTCGGAATATGCTTTCTATATTCGGGTGTATGCTTTCAATACAAGGTATCGGTTTCGGCTGCGTATTGCTTTGCTTACAATTGTTATCTTACTTTTCACAGTTCAGTTGTCTTCTCCGAAGCTGACAACCCTTGAGTTCTTATGCACCTCGGAACTCATCTCGGAACTGACTGTACTCTTATACTCCGTACACCGTCTAGAGCCTCACAGTCATATCGGTTCTCTACTCTACTCCGTACCGAGCACTGTGCATTTTGTACTTAGCCGGTTTTGCCCATTTACTTGCGTTCGGGCTCTTGTGCTCGCCTTCTAGCACAGTATACAGGACGTAGCGGTTAAATCGGTGTGTGGGCTAACAATACTTAACCTAATAAGAAATAGATTAGAGCGCGCGCGCACGCGTGTGTGTGCATTTCTCACTTTGGTGCCCGCATGTATTTAGTCTTTTCGCATCAGATATCCGATGCCAGCGTTAGTTGGCATTTCCCCACCTCTTGTTTTTTAATGCAATTTCTTACTTCCACACTGATGCTAGGTGGGTTGGCTTTCGTCGGCGGGCCTCGTACCATTCGTTGGATATATGCGGGTGTGTATGAACACTGGTACCGTGCACCGTGCATATGTGAATGCGATGTGCCTTCGTCCTGCTTCACAAGGTCGGAGGGTGCGCTTTCAACTGCGAAGTAGGCTTTAGTAGCACGAGCATCTATCTGCAGTTGTTCACGGAGGGCAATTAGGGTTGGAATCCATAGTCTACTGTACGTATGCTCCTATTGTTAAATGTGAACAAAATACGAAACGGATCATATGCATACCCACTACAGAAATAGTTGTGAGGACATAGCCTTAAGTAACGAGAGCACGTTCCACTTTTTACTCGCTCACACAACATGCGCTTTGCAATGTCATTTGTGGCACGCCTGAGGCTGCGTATACAAACTCGAGCTATCTCTATGAACAATATGTTTACAAATACACATACAAATATGCACAAGCGGGAGAAGAAGCCGAGTGTGTTCACAGTACAGTTTACAGAGTGAAGGTTGACACAGTGAACGGTATGATGTGCAACACAGTGCACCATGGTCCTTTATGCTGCTCTCGCGTAAGGCTTTATTCTTTCCATGCCCCTTTAGGTACTGTAGAAAGAAGACCCAAACCTATCCCCCGTGCTCAAGTAAGCCCGTGCGTGCAGTATGGCAGACGTGTAGCAACGGTAAACCTGTGGAATGCCTGTGTGAAAAACCTTTCTTCACATGAAATAACTCTAAAGCTGACATATATTATCAAGGCAAACGGCATGAAGCTGGAAACTGTGAGTATCACATTTGGTAAATCCATTTCCAGGGAGTCTACCAGTTGTTTTCCAAGAGAATTTCGCCATCTTAGTTCTGCAGTGTCCACTGTCCGTCAAATAAACAGCGAGCTCTGCATCATTCATCGACGCAATGACTCTGCTTGCCGGCCCTCGCGGCCACGACGCCCTCGCTCATCTTTGCCGCCTTAGCAGCTGCAGAGGCGTCGCCATCCGAAGAGACCTCGCCAGGTGGCCGCCGTCCTCGCTTAGCACTTCGCGAAGCTCGGTATGATTGATGACCTCTCGACTTGCTGTGGTGGGCAGCGAGTATGCGGTCGAGCGCCTCCCGCTCGAAGATGATGGCGCCGGGAAGCTGCTCCTGTGTGAAGGACGCCTCGCCAAGGCAACCGACCTCGAAAGCGACGAGCTGCCTCCAGAACCCTCGGTTCGGCATGGCACCAGGACGGTGCTGCTGGATATGCTCAATCGCCTCCCGCAAAGTGTGCTCACGCTCACGCACCAGGAATGCGGCAACCACCGCACAACTCCGCGACACCCCGGCCACGCAGTGTACTAACGCGGCAGTGCCCGAGTAAGCTGTCGGATCGAGCTGTGACGTTTCATTGTCGAGGTGATTCGCGAGGATATCCACAGCAGCATGCAGATGGGACAACAGGTCGGCGTCGGCGCGGTCGGCAATTGAGATTTTGTGCCAGCGGCACGTAGGTGCACGTTGTTCCAGGTCATGCAGCGAGAGCACGAGCCCGACGTCCCGTTCCGCTAGCGCTTTGCAATCGAGCGCGGAGGACAGACCCCCGAGAAAGAGCCCCGTGATGATCTCATTGGCCTCCCACTTGTCCTCGTCGTCGCTGTCCTCATTTTCTTCAGCCTTTCTACAATCAACTAACATTTGGTATCTGACAGGGGCTAACACAGAGCTCCGCACAGCAGATCGGGTGCGCTGACGAGGAGTATAATGGTGTATTGTAAGAATGTCGAATGTCACCAACCGCAACCTAAGGTAAACTCCCTTGGAACGAACGGTCATACGTGAGACACAGAAACGAATACATGACCCATGTGGGCGTTCCAGGCAAGCTTTTGACCTCGGCGAAAAATTTCAGTCGTGTTTCCAGTCCACTTGCAACGTGCGCCCGAGGCGGTATTTCGTTTAGCAAGTCTGTGCGCCGAGCAGTATACCTCAGCTGGTTTCGCGAAACGGTTCAAAGGAATATCGAAGACCTTGCTTGATAAACTGAAACCACCTAGATGGGAAACCCCACGAGATTGTACTATCTGCCCATGCAGTGTAATCGCCACCCGTGCAAACTTGTTGACCGTAGGGCAAGAGAAAGCCAAGCTGTTTTTATTTAACGAGTTTTTTCATTCCACGAGAGGGCAGACGGAGAGGCAAGTCGAGTGTAAAACATGAACGATGCATGCATGATTGACATCCACAGGCGAACTGTCATGTCATGTCATGTCATGTCATGCCATGCCATGCCACTACCACTGTCGATGTCGACTGTGTCTGTGACACAGTCCTCAATTATTTTCGTCAAAACCTTTTCCGTATTCAAGTTCCAGCGCGTGTTTTATATTATTTCCCGAAAACAATTCAGGATATTTAATTAGTATTTAAATATAAATATCCTAAGATTTTTTGTGAGTGAGTGTGTGTTTGAAACGAACTCTTAGCGAATGCTTTGCTTTTCTGAGAGAGTCCATGTCCACCTCGTGTCGTCGTCTCCCACGTGACTGAGACAGTATACAGTAGTAAATAGTAATATTTTAACCCAGAGGATGAATTTCGTCTTCCACGTGACGTCCATCGCACGCATGTCCTCTGCTCTCGCGAGTGTCACAGTCGAGTGTCATGTCATGTCATGTCATGTCATGTCTCTGAATTTTGAGTTCAGTGATGTCACACGACAGTCTGAGTCTTCCTCTTGCCCTTCTACAACGCTTCAAGTAACGCGAGCGCCAGCGAAGAGCTTCGGGGGCCGCTCAAGCTCGATGGAAACGCGGTATTTTCATCAATACTTGAATGGAAATTTCGCTGGCGTTCCAGCTTGGAACGTTTTGCGCTCTTCGATCCTTCCATCGGGCGCTGGAGAAGCACGAATTGAAATATCTTTTTATCTTCACAAACGGATACTGTAATCCGGTCGAGATGCAGCCTCTGTGACCACGGTGTCGGACAAGTCGCGGGGTGTCGAGGTCATCAGAGCGTGCAACAAAAACGTTCCAGCGCTAAAGGCATAAAATTTCGAGCTGTATTCCAAAAGTGTGAACCTCACGTCACTTGTTGAATAAAACTCAAGGCCTCGGTTGGAAAGTGTCTAGCACTTTGGTAATATTTTTCTTATCAAGATGCAGTGTGCAAAAATGGCAATGTTTCCCGTGTGCCGAGGGCCCACCAGCCCACGCACTAGCGTGTCGGCCGCCCGCGTCAGCTCCATTAAGCGCGTCCGATCCAGCTTTCTGAAGTCTGCTTCAAAGAGCAGTGTTGCGCGCCGCTCTGCTGTTACCCGCGCTGTCATGGCACCTGACAGCATGAAAGACGCCGTCTCGCTTGATAACGATGCGGAGGCTCTCACCAAGAGCATGTTACTGCACTACCAGTACTCCGTTGGCATGGATCCTACCACCATCAGCTCCAACAAGCGTGCTGCTTACGAAGCCTTGGCCTGTGCGGTTGGTGAACGCCTTGCCGCCAAGTTCAACAAGACGCAAGACCACTTTAAGAAGGTCGATACCTGTGACAGAATCTCTCTTGGGACCAAACTGTCCCTCTCTGGGGTTGTTGCGTGCTCTGCATAAGGATGTCCTTGTTCACGGTTCACAGCGCACCTGCATACCTTACCTCAGCTATGATCAGGAGGTATCAGAGCTTTTGTCAGGGTCCTTGTCGCTTACAGTTGCGATGACCTTTTGGTTACACTCTCTGACTCAAGCTGCCCGACGCGAGTCTGTTCTTCAGGACCTGCATCTGGTTGCCAAGCATTCCTCTCAGGCTGTTGGGATCGGTCTGTACGTAACTCCAGGTGGACCAGAAGTACGGATACTACCTATCTGCCGAGTTTCTCCAGGGCCGCGCTCTTCTTAATGCCGTGGAGAATTTGGAATTGGAGTCTTCCGTGAAGGAGTCCCTTGCTAAGGTTGGTTGATTCATCGCCGCGCGTTTCTATTCTTTACATGCTATCGTACCCCTTGCTTACTGGTACTGAATTGTACTCCTCCCGTGGTGTGTTACCCTTTATCCCGTTTTGCCCAACTGTGGCTTTATCTGTGCAGCTATAAGCCACTTTCCTATGCCGAACTTTTGCTATCGATTTTCCTTCCTTAACGACACTCCGCGATACCGACCGTCTCTGAGTTTTCCGGTTTTCTGCGCCTTCAGGTGGGATACACCCTTGAGGATATGGCCGAGCAGGAGCTCGACATGGCTCTTGGAAATGGTGGATTGGGTCGCTTAGCCGCTTGCTTCTTGGATTCCATGGCCACTCTCGATCTCCCAATGTTCGGATACGGCATCAGGTACAGCTACGGGATGTTCAAGCAGCTCATCGACGACGGCTTCCAAAAGGTATCACCCCTCGCTGTTTACACTTCCCTTACTTATGATGTGGCAAATATGTTGAGGAACTTTGTAAATTGCGTAAGTAACGTGGACAGGCAGGGGTTGCACACACCTTGACTGACGCCTTCCACATTTGCCTTCAAGCTCTTGTCACCACTGATTTCGTGACCTTGATCACGTTTGCTCAAGGACTGCACTCCATACAAACTATACTTTTCGTCTCTGATGAAAACTGAGCCCTTCCTGTGCTGACATCGATGATCTCTTCAGGAGGAACCCGACTACTGGCTCGGGACTGGCAATCCTTGGGAGATCGAACGCCCTTCCACCAAGTATCCCATATCTTTCGGCGGAAAGAGCGTTAAGGGCGTATGGACGCCTGCCGACCAAGTTTATGCCGTGGCCCACGACAACCCCATTCCCGGTTGGAATACTGATAACACTATTTCGCTCCGTCTTTGGGGTGCTCGTCCCGTCGAGGAGTTCGATCTCAGCTCTCTCAACTCGGGCAAGTACCAGGAAGCCTTTGAGAAGCGAATGGAGGCCGAGACTATCTGTGCTGTGCTCTATCCTGATGACAGCACCACTGAGGGCAAGATCTTGCGCCTGAAGCAGCAGTACTTCTTTACCTCTGCCTCTCTTCAGGTTCTGTCCCCACGCGGCCTGTTATTCGTACCCTTCTATTCTATGACTCGATTCCGTTCTCTTTACATTCGTGTTCCTTCCACTTACATACCTCTCACGTGTACTCCATTTTTGCGTTCCGCTTAGCCCTTTGTTGTCGTGTTAAGACCCCTTCAACTTGCGGGTGCCCCGATAATCTACTATAGTGTTGGGTCTGGTCGATACCGTCCAACGTTCCTGACTATGATTTCTGCGCTTTCCCCAAACTTACTTCAGAGATTGTGCCTTCGCAGGACATCATCGCTCGCTTCCTCGAGGCCGGTCACACTGACTGGGACACTCTCCCTGATCACGCTGCTGTCCAGTTGAACGATACCCATCCTACCATCGGCGTGGCCGAACTTATGCGTCTGCTCATGGATGATCACGGCTTGGAATGGGACCAGGCTTGGGCGATTACCGGGAAAGTGTTTGCTTACACTAACCACACCGTACTCCCCGAGGCTTTGGAGAAGTGGGGTAGCGATATCATGGAGGATCTTCTTCCGCGCAACTTCGAGATCATCGAGGTAACCCTTCTTAATTGCCACTTAATACATATTGAGTCTTATTCTATTTTGGCTTTAGAACAAGGCAACGTTGATTCTTGTTGCTCTCTGACTCTTGGCTGAGGTAGTTCCTGTCGTTCAAAAAAGCCTTAGCCACTACTTCTTGTGACTTAGTTCTGTTTATGACCTTCGAGGGTCTGCAACACAGTTGCCGAATTGTATCTACCCTCTCGACTATATCTTCTAACCCTGTGTTGGCCCTCGCAGAAAATTGACAAGCAGTTTGTGAAAGAGATGACTGCCCTGAAGGTGGACAAGAAGGTGATTGCGCGTATGAAGCCCATTGGCGAGGACGAGTGGGGTAAGGGCAAGGATGTGGTGCGCATGGCCAGCTTGGCCATGTGCGGCGCCCACACTGTCAACGGTGTTGCTGCTGTGCACTCCGAGATCATCAAGGACACGGTGCTCAAGGTGTGCACAGCCCACTAGTTGCCCACTTTTTGGTTCCCAACAGTAAGAGCCAAACTAGCAATGAGCTGGTCCTCCTACGCTGGACCTCTCGGGTCTTGTTTTCCACTCAGACTGAGATTTGGTTCTAAGCTGACTTTTGGTATCATGCAGGATTTCTACGCCATCTGGCCTGAGAAGTTCCAGAACAAGACCAACGGTGTTACTCAGCGTCGGTGGTTGGCCTTCTGCAACCCCGAGCTCCGTGACCTTATCACCTCCAAGCTTGGATCTGATGAGTGGATCGGTAAGTTCCTCTGAGGGGTTTTCCCTGAGCAGACTTTCGCTTCCTGCGGTGTGCAAGCTTCTCGCTTGTGGAACACTCGCTTGGTCTATAAAAGTATAACTTTCCCGTGTAGTTCTTTGTGCTCCCCGCTTCACTTTTGCTGTTGGGGTACGATTTCACAGGTGATCTGGACAAGCTTACTGGCCTTCGCGAATTCGCTGAAGACCCCGAGTTTCAGGTTGGGCACGTGCAGAGCTTCGCTTTAGTGAAACATACCTTCTTGTAGTTTTAAAGACGACTTCTGACTTTTCCTTTCGGAATGCAAGTGGTGCCACCCGATCGAAGTCACTTAAGAAATGTTCACTACTTCTACAGGCAAAGTGGAGGGAGGCTAAGTTGGTGAAGAAGCAGGCTCTCGCTGAGTACGTGAAGGAAACAACCGGATACACAGTCAATCCGGAGGCGCTTTTCGACGTGCAGGTGCGCAGACTTTAGCCCAATTTTAGAGTTTCGGCGACGCTGCTTCTTCTGTGCGTGGCCTTTAGTCTTTTGGGCTCACCTACAGGTGAAGCGTATCCACGAGTACAAGAGGCAGCTCTTGAACGTCATGCGTTGCATCCACCAATACAGTGTCCTCAAGAAAATGACTCCCGAGGAAAAAGAGGATGTCGTCCCCCGCGTGGTGATGATCGGTGGAAAGGCAGCCCCTGGCTATGCTATGGCCAAAAAGATCATTAAGCTTATTAACGCCACAGGCAAACTCGTATGTGCATCTGCGCGATCTTTTCCTATGTTACACCCATCACCTCAGGTCACTACGTGATACTGCTTGAGCTGGAATGGCAGGAGCTTCGCAACATCGCGTTTTGGAGCTACTGTCCTGTGTAAAAAAACCTGGAATATACTTCCGATCCCAACTGTTTTTGAGAGCTACAGTGAAGAGAGTAAAGGTGTTAACTGATGAATATGAGTCTATCCTTGTGCAGGTGAACAACGATCCTGAAATCGGTGATATGCTTAAGGTCATCTTCCTCCCCAACTACAACGTGTCTGCGGCTGAGATCATCATTCCCGGCACTGAGCTCAGTGAGCAAATCTCCACTGCCGGTACCGAGGCATCGGGCACTAGCAACATGAAGTTTGCCATGAACGGTGCACTCCTTGTTGGAACCATGGACGGTGCTAACATCGAGATCTGGGAGGAAATCGGGAAGGAGAACGGCTTCATCTTTGGTGCCGAGGTGGAGGAAGTGGACGCGCTGATCGAGGCTCGTAACGAGTAGGTTTCTGTCCTGCCACCAGTTCCACACCCAGCCTTCATATCCCTAGCGAGAGTGGAAGACAAGCTGTGAGAAGGCTATTGACTGCCGTGGGCGTTTCTCTTGCTGCGACTGCCATGATTTTGCTTGAAGGGGAAAACTAACCTAACGTCCAAACACAGGTTCGAGCCCTGCGAAGAGTTCCAGGCAGTGCTTGACCAGATCGAGGCAGGCGATTTCGGTGATGTGGAGTTCTACCAACAGATTCTGGATGCTCTGTCCGGAGAGGACGGGGCTCACTACTTGCCCAAGGACTTCTACCTCTTGGGTTACGATTTCCCTTCTTACTGCGCTGCACAAGACGCTGTGGACGCAGTTTACAAGGATCAGGTACTTTATTGCTCGATTTTCATGATGTTTGGCTGTTGGCCACACCATTAGTAGCTATGAGGAAGCTGACAATGTCAAGTGAAAGTGAAGGCAAATGCGATACTGACTGCACTTCCCTTG
>LGRX02016252.1:0-33079 GCA_001247695.2 Cymbomonas tetramitiformis
GTAGGCTAGACTCCGAGACCGTCCGAGACCGTTCCGGGTATATCTAGCTTAGGGTTTATTTATCTTACAGAGTTTATCCACAAGAGTACGGGACTATCTGATATCTGGTGTACTAGGATATTCCGGTAGGTTATGGGCCCACCACGCTTCCACTGCCGGTAGACATTTTCCTTTGGAGGTTATTTTTACTTCGCCAAACCCAGCCGTGCTACCGAGTTTCGTGTGCATCGGAGCAGATTTTGGATTTATTTCAGATTTGGCCCCTTCCTTAAAGGGGGCTAGGCCTTATTATTAGGGTTTCATCGCGCCGGTGCTCCACTCACGGCCGCCATGGCTACCGTGGATTCTTCAGACGGATTTACCACGCCGGTCCCGGCTGGGATCGACACGCGGAGAGCTCTTCCCTTCTCCGACGGCCCTGAGGCTCCTATCCCTCCTACGCCGGTGAAGGCTCGCCCACTTGCGGGTGATGACAATGGAGGTGGTGCGGTTCTCAGGGAGTTCATTGAGGACTACAAAACTATTCTCCGGGAGCCGGGTCACCGCACTGGTATCATCCAGCAAGTGCGTGACCAGTGCCGGCCAATGCACATCGAGGCCTCGGAGTGGGTGTTTGACATCGACAAAATTAAAGGCCAAGTGCCTCGTGAGGAGGCCTTGGACCGTTGGGCTTGGATACGCAGCGGTAAAAACCCAACTGACCGACTACGATCTTCAATTCGCAGTGGTATTTCACCCTACCGATCTTACAACACGTGTACTCCATGAGGCATCTAGGATTCTCTTTTGCATCCTCAATGCGTTGGTGAGAGGATCTTGCCTTCCGGTTTATCGAGGAGTCCGCTACGGTGTCCGAGGAGGATGGACGCCGCGCGTGGCTTGTTATCTGCCGCGCTGTGGCCAGGCGAAGCAGGCCGTGGGTCTCCCATGGCTATTTGTTCGAGACCGCACCGGCGATCGAGCTGCTAGAGGGTGTGGACCCTGAGCCCTACATCAAGGGTTTCATGCAGCACCACACCGCTATTCGGTCCGAGCTCAGGCCTGGTATCGAGCATGGCGATGTGTGGGGTGTGGGGTTCGCCCTGGACCTTCTCACCCTCCGTATGTGCCCCACGTACTATAAGGACTTACTGCAGGAGTGGAGTTCTAAAACGGCAGAGGGCAGGGAGAAGCGGGCGCTCGGCATCCAACGATACACGCTGGCTGTGAAGGCATTTCACCAGCAGCGGACAGAGGAGGCGAAGCTGCTTAAAGAGAAGAAGAAGAAGGATGGGGTTTCCGCATTGGCGGCCTCACTCCTCTCTGGGGAGTCCCCTTCTGCCGCCCTTATGGCCCGTGCGGGTATCCCGCAGGCGCGTATCGTGGGTGGCCGCAGGCGTGACGAGCCCAGACACCCGCCGCAGCCTCGGGATGCTCAGCCGCAGACGTCCGGGCAGGGTGCTCACAGGTTTGGGGGCGACAAGGGTGCAGCTCCCCGCGCCAGACAGGGCCGCGGCGGAAAGAATCGACAACAGAACATGAAGGGGCACAGGAAGGGCTCTCATCCTTCCCCTCACGCCCCTCCGCAGCGGACTTAGAGGCCCCAGCAGCCTGCGTCCGGTGGTTCGACTACTGCTTTGGGGGTGACCCGTGATGCACAGGGCCGACACACGGTCAAGTGTTGGGACTGCGGTGGTCCTCACTTCCGCCGTGATTGCCCTGGAGGGGTGCAGAGTGCCCGCATGGCAGGATTTCACCCTGAGGGCACGCCTATCGCAGACATCCTGTTAGAGTTGGATGAGGCTTTCCTCGATCCAGAGGAGGAGGTTTATGAGTCATGCCTGTACTCCTACTCATTGGAGCTTGGGGAGGCGCCACCTGACATTCCCGCGGCACAGGCGGCTGTTGTGGTGCCGCACTCTCATGTTGACGGTGAGGAGCCTTGGACTCAGTCGGAGTGGGCTATTTGGGATTCATGTGGCCGATCGGAAGAGAAGTATTACGACGTTGTCAACCGCTTCAACTCCTACCAAGATCCTGACGATGGAGAGTGCACCGACGGTGAGGGCACACCTGCTCAGCTCCACCTTGCTGTGCACCAGCCTCCGGACCCAGTTATGTCGCTTCAGCACTTCAGTGTTGAGCCGTAGCAGCCGGCAACTAGCGTGCAGATCACAACCACCAACTCCGAATTCCCTGGGGCTGTGCAGCTGGTGAGCCCGGCACCGCGGTCCCGGCCCAGAGGTCCGGGTGGCCCGGACCGCAAGCCCTATGGGGCCGGCCACTTTGTGTACATGAGTCTGCTGTGCATTATTGCATTCTCTGGCACGGCCGATGCGGTGCAGTCTGGTGGTGCCTCCGGTGCTGTGTTGGAGATGCACCCACGGGCTCTGGCACTTTGGCATGTTGTCACCTGGGGTCTAGCTATATCGGCTTGTCTTCCTGCAGTCGGTGCCAGGACACCCGTACGCACCTGGAGACACCTTGTGAACCGGCAGTCTCCGGCGGGCACGCCCCGACCTCCAACAACCCAGCCTCCGGAGGGTGAGCCCCGAGCCTTCCGACACTCCTCACCAGCGTGGACTGCTATCCTGGTTATCTGTAGCCTGGCCTGATGTACCTCGGCACTATTGTTTGGCTACTCTCTGGGTCTGCGGCAGCCAATCAGTCAGTCAGTCAGTCAGCTTACCCCGCCAGCATGGGGGTCCGTCGGCCGTTCTGCTGGTCAGCTTTTCTCAGCTGATGGACTGGCTACCGGTGATACCGGCTTATGTCTGGTCTCTGGTTACGTTGTCGGTACTTATGCTTCTGTGGAGCTTGGTGTACTGTCTGGTCGGCTTGGGTCAATTACAGTGGTCTACCCTTTGGTGCCCGCTGGTTATACTGGTATCCTGGTTTATGGCAGTGCAGATTCAGTTCCTTTGTATATACCCGACGAGGAGTGGGCTGCTTTTGGCATCAGTTCTCTGGCCAGTATAGCCCCTGCACCCGTCAGGGTTGACAGGGGCATTGTGTGTGACTCTGGAGCTACCTGTGTCATGTGCGGGGACCTGTCGGTATGCACCGACGTGGACTACTCCCGTACGGTGGCCTTCACTATGGTCACGGCTGGAGCTCACAGGACATATGCTACTGTGACATTCCACCTGTATGGGTTCTGTATCCAGGATGGAGCCATTGCGAGAACAGGTGTTCCGCTCGGTAAAACAAACTGGCTAAGCTCCCATAAACAGTCCGGCCGAGTGCTTTTATCATGCATCTCGGAAACCCGGATAATACGAAGTAATGACTGACAGTACAGTACTACTGTACTGTCATCCTAGCTACTAGCGGAGTCACGGTTCCGATCAGAGACAGGTCAGCCTAGGGGCTGTCAGAGCCCATAATAATAACCCTGAACCTAAAGTCCAGCACACCACCCGGAGCTGTGACTGTAGCCAAGAGGGCTAGGCAAGCGGAGCTACCTAAACAAATAACAAACAGCATTTCACTGGAAACAGATATACTTCTAGCTGGGTGCCCGGGGACTTGTCCCGGCACAACCCACTACTGCGGCTAAGGCTAATCACACCTCCAGGTTTTGAGATAAGCAGACTCGGCCACTGTAAAGCCGGTCGGCAGAGCCGAGTTCAGCAGACGGATTCCAATCAAGAAAAGCATCCGAAGTAAATTGAGAAAATAACTGAAAGGCGTTGACACCACCAGACCCAAGTGGGTCAGGCGGATCCCAGAGTGGAGTGGCAAAACCATCGGATTGCAAAGCCGCTGAGGTCGATTGAGAAAAGAAAGGTGCCACATCACGCGGCGGCAATGACGAACCAGTAGTAACCACAGGCGGGCAAAGGGAATCCAGTAATGCATCACCGGGACTAACCGCACTGTAGCCGTAGGTGGCTCCGGGCTCAACCAGGCCCCTGACACCACCGCCGACCACGAGTGTCGGCATCGCCGTAGCACTGAAGAGAAATGTAGCCACCATGAAGAGACTGAGAGCAAATTCACCGATGCCAAATGGCCTGGAGCCTCTGGGAACTCCGAACCGCCGAAATGCTGCAACCGTCGGCGGTGCACCCCCCTCAATCTCAGTCACACAGACACCGGGAGAGTAGTCGGAGCCCTCCCCATCATCATCGGAGTCACAGACGTCAACAGGCTCAGGGTCAATGTCAAACCAGTCAGGGTGGACAGCGTTGAATGTTTTGAAAGAGTTGTCAGCAGGAGCCATCGGGCCGAGAGCCAGAGAGGCAGACGGCGGCACAGAGGCGGCACGTCCGATCTCATGCAAGTCCACTGGCTCACCATGCACGGGTGCAGAGGCCTTCTTGTCATGGTCGGCTCAGCGACACCACCAGCAAGCGGACCGCTGACCGCAGCAAATGCAACACGGCCAATGGAAAGATGCTCAGCAGGTGCAGACTCAGCAGAGGCAGCTGCATCCTTGAACTGCTGCAGAGCCGTAGGCTCTGGAGCAAAGGAATGCGCAGACAACTCACAGATTTCGGGTTGCCCCACGAGAGCACACAAGTGCTCCATGGACCCCTCATCCCCAGCGTCGTAGTACCGCTGAAAACGAAGGGCAAGCACGTCGGAGTCATAAGACTCGACGGCTTGGCAGTAGGATGCCGAAATGGATAGTGGGTGAGTGTCCTTGTGAGGACACTCACTCAGCCAATGCTTTGACCCAACGGCGCGGCACTTCTCGTGCCTGCACGTTGGGACAAAGGTGCCAGACCGCTTGTCAAAAGCCACCTCCGAAGAGGCGGAGTGAGCAAGCGGTTGCACTCCAGGTCGGTGGAAGTTGCGCGGAGTGTGCCTCCCAGGGGGCGGCCTGGAGCCACCCCTCTTAAGGGAATCCACATCCCGCTGCAACCTGACCAACTGAGCACTGAGCCGATCAATAGCCGAAGCCAGGCCAGTGTCAGTGGTGCAAGACGCAACAGACATGGGCCGCCCCGCAGTGCGCTTGCCCGAGAGCCGCCCACAGCGGTACTGCTCACGGACTCGCGCCTGCAAGGTGAGCAGACTCACAGCCGCACGCTGGTCAGCTCGAGCAAACGAGTCAACCAGCGTGGCGTAAGCCGGTCCAGACAGGGCAGAGAGGAATTGCCTCTTAACAGCGTCTTCGGGCAGCGTCTGCAGACGCTGTGCATCCCGAAGACAACTGTTAAAAAGACGAATGCCAGAGTCAGGGTCATGTTCATCTGAGATTCTCACCTCAAGCAGCTCAGCAAAAGACTCGAACGGAGTCGAATCATCAGCAAGCATACGCACCACCTCGAGGGTGGCACGTTTGCCATCAGCAGGAACATCAGCCCCAGAAGCCTCCACCCAATTACGGGCAGGAGACCCTGGTGCGGTCAGCAGCAACAGCACAGAGTACAGGAGTTCATTGGCAGTAGGCATGACAGGGACATCAGCATCAGTCAGCTCAAACAGGGGTGCAACTGCCTGTGCCTGCAGCGTGAAAAGCTGCTTAATCTCGGAGATCAGCTGTGAAAAAATGTCCGAAGCCGACGATTCATTGCCATGAAATTTTGCCGTTTTGTCGCCCAAAACCTTAGTTGCCGCTGTCTTAGCGCACTGAACATCGAACGAATCCTTCCGTAATCGCTGCACGAGCGTTGCAGTCGCAGCCGGCTCGTCAGCCGAAGCCAAATGTGGCGTCGTGGGGGTAGCCGAATTTAATGCCCCAACATCATCGAAAATAGTCGCTAACTTACGCGCCCTAGCGCGTGTACGTGGCCTTTGCGGTGTATTCATTCCAAATTGACGGTGAGATGGGGAGCGTGGGCTAGCGTGGCGGCAGTAGAGAGATCAATAGTGCAGCGGCCAATCCTGCAGAAGTCTCAGCGTTAAAACCAACATCAAACAGGTCATGAGCCGATTGGCTAAAAGTGGTTGCGACCCACAATACGCGGAATGCCCTCTCCACCGGCCAGGTGAAACGTAAAAAGAAGCCATAGCGAGCGACGATACTGCTGCCGAAAATTGTCTCAAACTGATTCACTTCAAGGATAGGCCATACCGCGAAAAGGTCAACTACTGCCTAAGGGGGCGCCCACCCCATCTCTGTGTCAAAACTTAGCCAAACATGGCAACAGCTAGGCGCTGTGCCATCAGAATTACTAGGGAAGTGGTGACGCGCATAACCTGCGAGAACAGGTGTTCCGCTCGGTAAAACAAACTGGCTAAGCTCCCATAAACAGACTGGCCGAGTGCTTTTATCATGCATCTCGGAAACCCGGATAATACGAAGTAATGACTGACAGTACAGTACTACTGTACTGTCATCCTAGCTACTAGCGGAGTCACGGTTCCGATCAGAGACAGGTCAGGCTAGGGGCTGTCAGAGCCCATAATAATAACCCTGAACCTAAAGTCCAGCAGCCATCGACCACTTCGTTCTCCCAAACTCACACTATAAAGCAGGCTGCCGTACTCTCCTGTCTTCTCGGGTTATGTTATCCCTCGGCTTCGGATCACCTGACCTTGTGTCCCTCACGTACACCCACCTGCCTACTGGCCGTGTCTATCGGATCATTGACTCTGGCACAGACTATATGTGGGCAGAGGTCCCTGAGGGGGCCGCCAGTGCACTCACCCAGACTGTCTCACGTGTCCGTACTGGTGAGATCTGTGACTGGATGTGGGCCCGCTCAGAGTATGCCAAGTGGGCTTTCCTGAAGGGCTCGCCCGCTGCACTGGCCAAGACCGGGGAACACAACTTTGACATCTCTCTCTTCGGAGATGACCTCCCCGCCGGCGTGGGTAACAACCAGACCTGTCCAACCAGGTATTCACTCTCTGATTCTTGCTGGGGCCACCTCTGGGCCGGTGCCTATATATATGGCAACCCGCCCTTTGACAGACTCACCTGTGAGCGGATGCTCAAGAAGGCCAACCGGGACTATGCAACCGACCCCGAGCACACGGTATTCCTCTTCCTGATTCCCCAGTCACACCTCAGTACCTTCAGGCAGCACCTTATTCACTGGGAGGTGCTACATGTGTATCCAGCTGGCACAGAGGGCATATTCAGCTACCGTCGTGAGCACACCTATGCTGGACGGCCCCTTCAGTCGGCTGGCTCGGAGGGCGGGGGGGACCGTGTCTTCATTGCTGGTACCCCGTTCCCGGTGGCTATCATCTACCGTGATCAGTACACGTCCATGAGGTTCACCCCTGAGAGGTGGTGCCATACCGCATATGCTCATGCTCATGGTCTCAGGCTGGCTCAGCTCATGGACCTTGGTGTTGAGAGTGCCCGACCTGGTACTACTGTTACCCGGGAGCAGCAAATGGCTCACAAGACCTGTGCCGAGGCCTGTGCTGTGTGTGCCCGTATGCGGGCGGTGCAGCCGAGTCCGAAACACCCTCCGGCTGACAGATACAAGGCTCAGACGCCTGGATCTATGTGGGCGGCTGATGCTACAGGCTCGATCACGCCTATTGGCTATGACGGGTCGAGGTACCGCTGGACCTTTGTGGGGTTCACTGTGAGGTTTACATTTTGCTACTTCTCTGCCGAGAAGTCGGCATACAGCTTCATTTTGGCTCAGTTCCTGGCAGATGTTGTTCATCATGGCTTTGCCTGCACTGGTCTGGTCCTCCGCACCGATTGTGCCCCAGAGCTGTGTGACCATACAGCACAGGCTTTATGCACGAACACCGTGGCATCAAACACCTGCAGTCATCGCCTACCCTGCACTGGCACAACTTCATGGCTGAATATGTGATCGGTAAGATCTCGTCGGTCTCCCGTGCACTCCTGGAGACAGCCGGTATGGACCTCACCTACTGGCCTCTTGCGGACGGTCATGCCTGCTTGGTGTGGGGCATTCTACCTCATGGGCGGGACGCGGTGGTGCCATTGTATCATCTTATGGGCTATCACTTTACCTACTCCCGTATCGAGATATTCGGCACCCTATGCACTGTGACCATGGATGCTCAGCAGATGCGGGCCCGGTATCCGGGGGTCTCCAAGAAGCGGACCCCCCGTGCCTGGCAGAGGCGGTTTGTGGGCATCAGCCTCAGGCCTACAAGGTGCTGGACCTGGAGAGAAACAAAGTTGTTTCCGAGGGCCGGCCGGACTTCATCAGAAACTATTCAGAGTTCGGGCAGGTGATGTCATCGTTCCCTACCCCCGCTCCCCACGAGCAGCACTCGACACCCGTGCCGAGTGACAGGCCGGAGCCGTGGAAGGGCTACACCACTGACATGGCGGTGTCGGTCCATTCCGTTGCTGCCTCCTATGACACCCGGGACGGTGAGACCTATGCCACCGCGTAGTTGCTTGCAGGGCATATATCTTACCGTGGCGGGCCGGCCCGGGGCCGTAACGTGTCACGCCGGGCCGAAAGCGGGCCGAAAGCGGGCCGGGATTTGATCAGACTGCGGGCCGTAGACGAATGGTGAAAATCTCAAAAAATTTCGTGAAATTTCCGATTTTCATGATATCACCGTACTTAAATTCGAAAGATTCGCCAGCGGCAGGCAATTTTCGAGACTGACCGGGCTGGCCGAAACCGGGCCTGAAAATTTTGCAACTGCGGGTCGCAAAATAATTTGGAAGATATATGCTCTGGTTGCTTGACACTGGCTCTGCCGACACCTTCTGGACCACAACCCAGCAGTACGTCATGGCTGACCCTGCAGGCACTGCTTGGTTTGACTTGGTCCACTGGCTGGACCGCCGCAGGTTCATTGACTGTGTCAACCAATACTACCCGCTCTGGACTCTGGCTAAGGTTCAGGAGGCCCGCGGTGATCCGCTGTATCCAACACTCATTGTCTCGACAGACATGAGGCGGTCCAGCTCCTATGGGGTGCTCTTCGCCGGCCTATGCCCTGCGGTGATGTGACTGCCCCACGTGCCCATGCTATGGACCTCCGTGCAAGTCTGGTGGTGTTCCCTGATACCCACAGTGCTTGCCACCTTCCCTTCTCCGACCACCCGGAGCAGGACCAGTGGCTCCTTCCGCACTATGTGGTCCCACCAGAGGACACGGTCGGTGCACTGCCTGCCAGTGGCACCCTCAGCTTCTGTCATATTTCTACTGACCTCGCCGAGCGCCTATACCATACTGCGGCCCCTGATCTGCCACTGCCGGGTGGGTACCGCCAGGCACTGTCTATGCCTGATGGGGCTCAGTGGGAGGAGGCTATTACCGGTGGGGAGGTGCAGCCTCTGATTGACCAGGGTAAGATAGAGCCAGTGGAGGAGCTCCCGGACGGTGAGATTGCCACCAGCACCATCTTTGTGCTGAACAAACCCTGGAAGCCACGGGATGGCCTGCCGCCCGTCCAAATTCATAAAGCTCGGATGGCCGTGGCGGCCACGTGGCACTGGGGCTACACCCAGGCTGAGACTGCATGCACGGTAGCAGACCTGCCCACCTTCCGCCTTCTCTTCATCCTGTCTATTATCTTTGCTGGTATGGGGGTTATGGTCTATCACGTTGACGTCAGTCAGGCCTTTGTTCATGCCCGTCTGGAGGTTCCTATATATGTGCGGTTCCCCTCTGGATATAAGTATAAGGGCAGATATGGCTATGCCAAGCTGCTCTATGCTCTCTACGGGCTACGGACAGCTGGTGCATCCTGGCAAAAGCTGGCCAACAAATTCATGAAGTCCTTCACCTATCAGGGAATGCATTTCACCCAGTCCACATATGACCCGTGCCTCTACTATATTGTGACCTCTGTGATCGTAGCCTTCGTGGCGGTCTACGTGGATGACTTCGGGCTGACGTGTGATGATGCATTCCACCAGGCTTTCTGGGCAGCTTTCCACGCGGCATTCAAGAGCAAGAATCTTGGCCGTATGATAGCCGTCCTGCGGCTTGCTGTTGACTATGATCGGTGGGGCATTGCACTGTCCCAAACCAGGCAGATCAAGGAGCTCATGTCGAAGTTCAAGCTTCCGGCCGAGACCTTTCACAATCCGATGGATGTGAACCTCATTATCCAGAAGCCGGAGCACCCTGATCTCACCCTTGTCAGCCCATACCTCTCACTGCTTGGGTCCCTGTTGTGGATTGCACGGTGCACCAGACCATACATCTACTACTCGGTTATATATCTGGCACAGTTCTCCTCATAGCCCTCGACTCAGGCCTGGGAGGCACTTCAGAGAGTGGCTCAGTATCTGTACTTCACGCGGCACTACCGCATCCGTTATATATGCTTACCCCAGTGCACCGCTTTCCGTGCTCACAATACATGTGTACAGTATTCGGATGCTGACCATGCTCGTGACAAACTCAACGGGTGCCTCTCCTACTCGGGAGGCATTGTGTTCCTCAACGGTATGATGCTTCATTGGGTGTGTGCCCGCCAGACCGATGCTGAGATGTCCTCCACTGGATCTGAGTATGTGGCTGCCTCTGTGGTTGGACAGCGGGCCATGTCTGCTATCCATATGATTGTGGAGATGTTCGGATTTATCAGAATCACGCAGCAGGAGCCGGATGTGTCTGCTCTTGCTTTGTCCACAACTTTCCCTGCAGCTGACACTTCTTGGTTGCAGAGGGCAGCTACTTTCTTCGAGAATCATGCTATGGGGTCTGGTCAGATGGGCCCCACCTCCCCGCTACACTATCGAGAGGTTGAGCCTCTCACCGACCGCAGCCTCTTTGCTCTTCCCCATGCTATGCCAGTACCATTCGACGGCACGGGCTATGAGGACAGTCCGCGGGAGTATCATTCTCAGCGGTCCAGCATGTATGGTCCATCGGGTCCCTTCATTCCCAGGCTGGAGTTGCCGGTTGTTGCCATGATTGACAACCAGGCGGGTTCCTCTATCCTGAGGAATGTCACCGTGCTATCCACCAAGATAAAGCTTGTGTTGATCCGTTTTCACTGCTTTCGGGGGTGGGTGTGTGTTGGGTACCTGGTGCCCATCTATATCAATACTTTACTCAACCTGGCTGATATCTTCACCAAGCCTCTTCCTGGGATCAAGGATAAGGTGCGGGTAATCATCAGCATGATCGAGTCCTTCATGGACGTGGTCCACCCTCACCCCAGTGGTGCGGGTGATTCCTAGGTTCTCTGGTCCTCTGTCCGGCTGAGCTGTAGGCCTATGATCCGGCAGCGGTCGGATATGGGGTCTTTTTGGTCTGACTGGATTGATGCCCTTCGACGTGGTGCCCGCCTGGACTGGACTTTGAGCTCGTGGATAGGCTGGTACCTATGACCTGTCCTATGAGACCTTAGACACCGATATATCTATGCTGGAATAGTCACACCGCTTGCTTTGTGACTCTTCCTATAGTAGTGTGTATGACTGTCAGCCGAACCCGAACCCTAACTGCTTATGCCCGTTATATCGGGTTAACTTATCAACTTTATCACATTCTGAGAAAACCTTCACTGAGTGAATATATCCCGAGTCCTAGGGATATATCCAGCAGGTTTGGCCCCACGCACTCTTTATTTAGACACTGCGTAGTTTGGCCATGTCAGGCTAAACACCGACGCTTGAGATGGAGTGAGGGGCTCCTCTAGAGGCGCGGCGGAGCGGTATGGCCTAGTTACATGACTGGTTGATTGGACTTAAGGAGAGCTCGGGCTCGTGGCTGCTTGATTTTCCCGTTCTACGCGTTGGTAGACGTTGGAATTTTGGTCGGACCCGACACCAAGTTCCTTGGCCGCGTTGTTATACCACATGCACTTTTGGGGAATCTTTTACGCCGCAGCTTTCCTTCTTTTCCTCGACAACCGCCTTACGACTTTTGGCCGCCGCCCCTTCCGCACCTCGCCACATTTTCCCTCACTTCGTCTCTATAGTCTTCTACATCATGGTTGCGACTAGATTGACATCAAGTATGGCGTCACGCCGACGCTCGCGAGCTACGATTTTCGACTCCGCTGCCGCACGTAATTCCGTCACGCCGGCTACGCCGGCGCTTGCTCGGGTGTTCCAGCTGCGAACTCCGCCCAAGCCGTTTTCTTGGCGGGTGTTCGCTCGCTCACGCGTGAGCGCTTCGACGAGAGCGTGGCGAAGCACGTCATCCGGAAATGCTTTCCAGACAAGCATGACCGATTTACGGGTACGGAGTCGAACACTCAGGTGCTCCTCTCCAAGCTGGTGCCTGCTCTATAGGAGGCATTCGAGGCCGAGGACGCGCTGTTTGCCCCTATGTTCGACTTGGAGGACTCCACGTTGGCCGTGCGACCCGAGGCCAACAAGCTCCTCTTCTCCACTCTCGAGCTCATCGTGTCTCCCGCCTCTCCAGCGGGTGACTGGCTCGAGGCGTCTGCGACCTTACACCCTCTGGACGGCAAGCGGGCCATGCTGGAGCTCGCACGGCGTCTGCTGGACCCCGGTGCACCCTTCCAGGGTACATCGGACCTCCTTGGCGTCCGCTTTAAGGCTCACACCGACCCGTCCGAGTCCATCACGGACTTCAACGCGGCCTTACGGTCCGCCAAGAGGCGCAACACTCTCGACTATGACGAGGTGAAGGACCCAGTCGCGGCGCTAGACCCAGGGTTCTACGCGCCGGTGGTGTCGCGACTCTTCACGCACCAGCAGCGGGCGGCCGTGGACCTCCTCACCATTCAGCAATGGGTCCTCTAGTGCTATGCCCGACACGTTGCAGCCCGTACGCACGCTGCCTCGTTCACCTTGTCCGCGGCAGCCGTGGCCACTGACGGCGATGCCTCGCAGCTGTCCGACCTCACGGCCATCATCCTCGACGTGAAGCGGCAGCTGAAGACCCTCACGGGCAGGGTCAACGGGCGGGGTTTTACCCCGCGGGCGGACAAGAACAAGATCGGCAACGGGGGAGGCGGCTCCGGTGTTCGTTTTGCAGCGGGTGACCTCCCGACGGGGGGGAACTGGCCGCAGTCGCAGGTGAGGAAGCGTGTTGCTTTCCACAAGGGGAGCGGTGGCTTCATCCCGTTCTGCCAAAACTCGACGTGCAAGAAAGACGAGTCGCGGCACTGGCACCGTGATTGCCCGAACGGCGGCAAGCATGGAGCTGGGGGGAGCTTCCACAGCTTCTCCCTCGGTGACATCGAGAACGACTTGCTGGCGGAGCAGTTTCAGGTGGCCATGGGCGAGCACGACGGCGCGCGGTTCGATGCGCTTTGCCTTCTGGCAGGGGGCAAGCCGGAGATGCTCGACGGCGTTTCGGCGTATTCCTTCGGGATCGAGCCGGAGCGGGAAGACGGTGCGTTGCAGGAATTCCTGCCCTACTGCCAGCCTGCCACCCACATGGGCGGCTTCACGGTCGGTGGTGTCGGGAGCGGGATCTCGGCTGCCGCTTGCGCACATGTCCGAGAGGACCCACCGCCGGCTCCACCGCGCCGGCGGCAATCGAGCATGTTTACCCGGACGAGTCGGAGGCGTCCGACACCGGTGACATGATGCCGGTGGACCCCATGCACGTGCACGAGCCCGACCTCTGCTTTGCGGACAAGATCGCGCAGATGGGGGGACTCTCGATCACGGCTCAGGGCAAGGACTTCGCGATGCGGTACATGCACGCCGAGTCGGAGACCGACTCTTGCGACGGCGACGTGGACGACTCTGCGGCTGGGTGTGACTCTACTGACGGTGAGGATGCGGTCCCGCGCCCTACAGTATCTCGTTAGGGATGCGGTGCACCGCCTTGGGGGTTTGCCCGCTCTTCGGCGATTGCGGTAATGCTTTGTGCGTTCTTTTGTGTATGCGCCACCGCGGCGCCGCTCACGGCTGCCGCCCCTGGCGAGGCATGTGCACCGGACCACACCGGCCTGGAGGTCGGTGGTGCTGCTGAGACAACCGACAACGAGCCTGCATTCACTTTTGCGGCGCCGGCTGCTATTCCGCCGCATCGGCAAACGCGGTATCGGGAGCTGCGGCAGGGGTTCCACACTCTCCGCAATGTCCCGCGGCCGCCATGGTTGTATAATCCCGGCCCTGATTATGTTCCGCAATCACCACCTTACCCGCCACCGCCGTACTCGTCCGATGACGAGGAGCAGAGCTCGGGGGACCATGCGGCTGTGCACGACGATCGACGAAATTCAGATTCCTTTTCTGGCTCCACGAATGATTCCAACACGGCATCGACAACTTCAATTCACGGCACCATGGTTGTGCTGCGGGCTGGCACAGCAGTGCCACCGCCAACTAGTGGCTAGCAAGTTAATCATGCCGCTCCTGCACAGTGAGATTGACCGTAGCTGTATGTGCAGAGGGGTCCTATCACGGACCGATTTCAGATTTGCAACTCTTGACTGGGAACAACCCTGCCAGAAAGGACATGCCTTCCCTTAGAACTCAACTTCCACCGTTCTAGATGGTGTTTGTTCACGGGTTTCGCCTTCGGCTAGCCAGTCACCACCCTAGGTGGTGTGCTGGAATAGTCACACCGCTTGCTTTGTGACTCTTCCTATAGTAGTGTGTATGACTGTCACCCAAACCCGAACCCTAACTGCTTATGCCCGTTATATCGGGTTAACTTATCAACTTTATCACATTCTGAGAAAACCTTCACTGAGTGAATATATCCCGAGGGGTATATCCAACAATCTACTCTGACCTTAAGCACATCTGACTGGATTTTGGCCTTTGGACTTCATCCTGTGTACACTATTATACTGAGCATCACTGTGACATGTGCATGCATCATTCATACAGCTTGATCACGATAGCAGCTGTAATAATGAATTGCGTTTCGTGATACAGATTGACGCTGGATTACTGATTGATCCACACGTATCGTGCGTCAGAGTGACGATTCAAAGTATCCGAGGTTTACGTTACGGATTATTTGCGCTAGCCGTCGACGCCTTTGCGAACGATGATCCCACGATTTATAATCGAACGATTCTCGGCCTGATATAGTGCACCCAACCCTTCCTCCCCTCCTTAAGCTACTTTGGAGGATCATAGGCGGCAACGGGGAGCCCGTGTTTGTTTCCGGAGTTATTTCACCGGGGGCTTGTTTTAATGCAAACGGAGTGGCCTTGCTTAAACACACTATTCGATGAAAATGATATTCTCATGTGAAAATGATATTGCCTTATTTACCTCATGGTAGGATTAAAAAGCCGCATTTTAACAGTCAAGAACATGCAAGTGCAGGTTGTGCATTAGATTTAATGGTTTTTATGGTACAAAATTGAGGTCAAATGCACTTTTTCGAAATCTAGGAGGAGTGAAAACACAAAGAACTTTTGACTCGGAATCTATATACACGTTATACACATATTATTTACATGTTTTTTTTTCCGTCTTGCTTTACGCGTCCACTTCAGGTGCTACCGCTACCGCTACGCAATTATCAAAAGCTTCGTCTTCATCGGAATCATCCGATTCATTCAAGTCACCTAGGTCCTTGCGCGTGCGTTTGGAGTGTTGTGCAAGCAAAGCGACGACTATCTGCGCGTATTGCTCGTTCGGTATACTCCGTTCGGGGTCATTCGCATCCACATTCCATGCCAGCACTATTTCATTCTTATCGAAAGTCTCGGTAGACGGTCGGTGCCCCGGTGGCGCTGCGAAAGCTCCTGTGTGACTCGCAAGCTGCTTGCCGAGGTGCTTCTTCTTGGTGTCGGTGTGCTTTTTGGGTTGGAAATAGCGACATCGCAGCTGTTGAGTTGACGGATAGCTATTAAGTTAACGGAATTGGACTTATAATCCTCGACCGGTCTGCTCAACTCCTTTTTTTTTGTCCGGTACGCGCGCTTTGACGAACATTTCATAGGGTGGATTCGCCACGTACTAATGTGAATTTTATTTTAGTTATGTGTGTCAGGCATAACTTAGGATCACAACTCCGTCTACCTCAGTCGATATCTCCGGTAGCTTCGGATGACTGGCCAAAGTATCCGATGACAAACCACGGTCTTGGCAAAGGTAGCATTTAACAGTTTTTATCTATCCACAGATATGATATCTCGCATGTGTGCGTATCTGTGCAAGGGTATGATTTTGTACAAGGCTCACTACACCTTTAGCAAGAAAGGATCAATTTCCCGCTTCTATGCAACATAATGATAAAACATTAAGAGCAAGGTATATAGATGATCGACATGTATTAGCATATATTACAAGAAGTAAGGGCATGAGGCTTAATATAATGTTTAGCCTTCATAGGCAGCTATCATGTCTGCTGCATTAGTCAGCTCTGTGGCTTTGACCCATGTGTCATGCTCAGGGCCGTAGCCTGCAAATCGCACTAAGTAGTACTTGACACCTCTAGTGATCTTATTTGAGAGTATGTGTGATATCTCAAACAGTGGTTGCCCTTCTTCGGTGATCATCTGTGGCAGAGGCAAAGGTGCTTGGATCGAGTCGTTGTACAACTTTATTCTGGATACAGGCTGTACCGGATGGATACGGATATCGAGATTTCCGAAATCTAACTCGTATGCACGCCCATGGCTAAGCGCTTTGGATATAGTGAACGGCCCAATATATGGCTGCTTAAAGTGTCTGCCTGCCTCTGTCAAACCAGTCCATCGGATAGACTCGGTCCGTAAAAGAACTTTCTGCCCAACTGCATATCGCCGAGGCATGTGAGTCTTATTGCATCTGGCTTGGCTAATTTCTGCTACTCGGGAAATGTTGTCTACCGCGTTGGCATGTACAGCCGAGTACTGGTCAAAATGATCTCGAATAGCTCTTTGTATTGGAACAGGAGCTTCTGGCGGAATAGTGATTACCAGATCATGAGGCGAAAGTGGCTGCGCCATCGAGTCGAGATAGAATGGTGAATAACCAGTAGATGCAGCAACTGTGTTATTAATTGCAAACTCCACCAGAGGTGTCCTCCCACGAATTGGCTGAAGTATCATTGCAACAACACCTGTGGATGAAAAAAAAATACTATCTAATCAGTTTATAAACCAGAGGATGGTGAAATCGAATCACGAATCAACAAATTGAAAAGTATCTGAGGATATCCTCGATGAAGGCATGGCTCCTGCTCTCATTGGTTGCATTCGACTGTGGATGGTGCGAAGACGTCATAGACAATCTCGTACCAGTAGATTTCCACAGTGTTTGCCAAAATGTAGAGGTGAATCTCGGGTCTCGATCTGAGATGATGTTCCTCCGTCGGAAGACCATGGAGCTTGAAGATATGCTGCATATATATCGCAGCAGTATGCTGAGCAGTCCAGGTCATAAGGGAATGAGATGACAGCGATGAGAGAACTGGCACATTACCACAAATATACTGTCGTGCCCATTAGTGGTGATAGGCAGGTCAGTAATCCAGTCAAGAGATACATCTAGCCATTTCGTCTTAGGTACACAATATCGTATATGTGACTGACCATAAGGCTTGTGTCGCCTCGTTTTCTGGCGTTGACAAACGGGGCACTTCCGAATGTACTGGATGGCTGCCGTTGTCATTCCTGGCCAATAATATCGGCTACGCGGTAGATGAAGCATGCGATTTTTGCCTACATGACCAGAAATAGTGGCCGAGTGGCACTCATGAAGGAGAATGTGGCGAAGCTGTGTGATCTCACCGTCATCTGTAAGGACCTTGGCAGTAGGTGGAATGTACAGCTGTCTGCCATATATGGTCTTCCGATAGATCAACCCCTGAATGAGCTCGAAGCTGAAGCTGCTGACTGACTGTGATGAAGTCGATGATGTCAGCTTAGCCAATATAGTCTGTGCAAATGTATCACGAACATATTCGGATATAATGATGTCGTGTAGCTGATGAGCTGATGAAGAAGATACAAGAGCAATGAATGTAGAATCTGCAGGTGGAATGTCTCTTGAATATGCCTCGCCGACGTCTATATGTTGCAGACAATCAGTGAGTTCAAAGAGTGTAGAGATACGAGTGAGTGCATCTGCGACCTTGTTCTTTTCGCCAGCAATGTGCTCTATACGGAAGTTGTACTCGGAGAGCTCATCCAACCACCTTGCCTGTTTGGGGCTCAGTGTGGATTTGGACTGGAAATAAACCAGTGGCTGATGATCTGAGCGTACAACAGTCTCAGGAGCTCCCAGCAAGATGTGGCGAAAGAATCGGAAGCCCTCCACAATGGCAAATAGCTCAATCTCAGGAATAGGCCAACGTCTCTGTGTATCGGATAGAGTGACGCTGTGATAGCCACATGGCTTCATACTTTTCCTTGATCCTGTAGTACCACTTGACCAACGTGTGTGCCTGATCCATCGACCTCCATAATAGATGGCAGTTTCTGATCTGGGAGTTGCAGTACTGGAGCATTGCAGATGACACTTTTGAGGTTATCAAATGCCTGCTGCTGCTCAGATTCCCAGACAAACTCTGCATTATTTTTAAGGAGACGATTGAGCGGCTCGGCAATCTTGGAGAATTTTGGTATGAATCTCCTAAATTGACTGACCATGCCCAAGAATGACCGAAGGGATGACTTGTCATCTTTAGCCATACGGCGTAGAGGCTGCTTTCCAACGGTAGGACCATAAGACACTGGAGGCTGTATTGCCATGACTGCTCGGATTCTGTCTTCGATGATGGATAGACCTGCTTCAGAGACGTGATGTCCGATAAAGTCTATGGATCTGACGAACAACTCCACCTTGGAAGGTCTGATGAAGAACTGGTGATCTCTGCAACGCTGGAGGAACTGTCGGACATGACTCACGTGGCTGTCAAAATCCGGACTGTATACGATAGTATCATCCATGAAAATGACAAGAAACTGTTCGATGAAGTCGAAGAATGCCCGATTTCCTACACGTAGAGCTGTTGCAGGAGCATTGGTCAATCCGAAAGGCATAACTGTCCACTCATAGGAACCGTATCTGGTGCGAATAGCTGTCTTGTGGATGTCATCTGGATGTATAGGGATCTGATGGAAAAACTGATTGAAGTCAAATCTGCTAAACCATCGTGCACCTTTTAGCTGTTCAAGAAGGTTGTCGTGCGGTGGCAATGGATACGTGTCCTTAATTGTGATGTTATTAAGGGCTCGATAGTCACAGCACATCCTCCACTTCCCACCTGGCTTAGGAGCGAAAATGATAGGACATCCATATGGAGAAGATGACGGACGAAGGATACCCAATTCGACATACTTGATGATCTGTCGTTTGAGTTCTTCCACCATGGGCACTGGAATGGTGCGAACTGGTTGCGATGGCGGCTTGTGCCCAGGTTCTATGTTGATTCGATGATAACCACCTTCAAACCGTTATGGTCTGTGACCAGCTGGAAGGTCCTCCTGGAATATGTATGAAAAGTCTTCCCTCATTTGATCACGTGCTGCCGTGACCTCCGGGTCTTCCATTGTGGTGTCTGAGTCTGCTGTTGCGAAGACCAGTTCACCATCGACCTCTGAGAGAAAGAAGAGATAAGCCACGGCCTCTTCAGCCGAACCACTGGATCGAATACGACGCAGGTGCTTTCTCATAGTGGTGGCGCTGACCAATTCCATTTCAGGAAGGTCATCTGAGCCTGGAGTCTGTTCGACTCTGGAAAGTACTGTGCGAACACTGGAGCCTGATGAGTGCTTCCTAGTGATCGTCAGATTTTTGATCTGGAAGTCAATGTATGGATTTCTCCTCTCTAACCAATCTTGACCCAGAATGACAGTGAATGGTTTCATGTCAATGATGTAGAAATCTTCTGTGTCCTTATACTTACCCAGCGTAAGTGTAGCCTTGGGAAGATAGGATGTGCATGGTATAGTTGGCTTCCTCCAGCCAATCCCACTGAGAATGATGAGGAGTCTGTGGGTGCTATACCAAGCTGAGCAGCGAACTGTCTGTCGATGAAAGATGATGTAGCTCCTGGGTCTACCAATATGTGAGTACTCTGTCCATATACTTTCCCTTTGTACAAAAACAGCTTCTTCTGCGATTTCAGCTGTGCTGTCTGAGATTGCATCTGTGCGATGTGCTCTGAGGGAGTGTCCATCTGCTGAAACTGTAATGTCAGACTGGAAAGGACTTCTTCTGAGATACTCTCAACCTGGCCACTTGCTTCAGTGGCATCTTCAGGCTGATTTACCTTGGGGGTGCTCTCAACACTGGTACCTGTGCAGTACCCGGAGAGTTTCCCTGAGGAGCTGGAGTTGGAGCTGAAGCTGGAACTGGAGCTGGAGTTGCAATCGCTGCATTGATGCTGTGCTGACTCTTGAGCTCCTTAACCAGGGTGTTGATCGTATTGACGAGTTTGTTGGACTCATTCTTGGCACCCTGATTCTGTTGCTGCTGTCGCCTGAGCTGGAAAGGACTCTGAGCTGGTGGCTTGTCTTGTATGGCTTTTTCATCTGGGGTCTTGGTGGAGTAACAATCCTTGGTGACGTGACCTGGTCGACCACAACGTTGGCAAGGCTGAGGAGGATTTGGTGCTGCTCCTTTTCCTTTCCCTTTGCCTTTTCCACCTTTCCCTTTGGTCCGATACTGATTGGCATTTGGATTCTGATTGCCATTCTGACTCTGATTCCAGTTCCTATTGGATCTGTCATATGGCCTTCTGCCACGCCCCTTGTCTTTCTCCTTTCTGACTGGGCCTCCTGATGACTGCTCCTTCTGCCCCCGATAGTGTCGGGTCTCTGATTGCTTCGAATGAACAACGTAATTCAAGTCGAGCAGTACCTGTGTGGTTTGTGACCACGACAGATTATTCCTTTCTGTCTCTGTTAGGAATCTTAAGTGGAACTGTCTGCGGAGTTCTGGATCCATGCTGCTGACAAATCTGTCCTTTATCAGTACATCGTCCAGTTCAACTGCTGCTAAAGCAGCCAGTGACGTAAACGTGCGCAGATAGTCCGAGAAGTTCAGGTTCCCTTGAGTCAGTGCCATTAGATGTTTCTTAGCTACCGATCTCTTGTGAGGGTTCCCAAACTGGCTGAGGAAAATTCTTCTGACCCTCTCGTATGTGACGTCTGGTTGATTAGCCACGACCTGGAAATAATGTCGGTCATTATTTTGGATGAGGGTCAGGAATACTGTGATCAAGTCCTTGTCGGGAACTCCTGGATACGTGAATTGGAAATATCTATCCACGGTGTCTAACCATACCTCTGCATCCTGTCCTGCTCTGTATTCCTTAGGTGGTGTCATTTTCACCTTTGGAACCAAAGTGGTCGGAGCCGGTACTGGAGCTGGCAATGAATCGTCATCAGGGTCTGTAAAGATCTGTGGAGCACTATCTGCTGTATACTCCTCTTCTGGTTCCTTAGGTTCATTCTCAGGATCCCTATATCTGCTCATATCAGGCTTCATGCGACTGATATTGTCGAAGTAGCCTATCTGGTCGAATCTGGTCTGTGTGTTGTCATAACCAACGAGCCACTTCGGAATCTTGAATCGACTGAATGAATCATAGGAGCCTAATATGTCGAAGAACCATGTTGATGGGTCTGCATTGATGGCTGGGATATCTGTATCTTCTCCTTCTGCCATCTAAAAAACAAAACACAACACAAAAAATGCCTTCAGCTAACTGAGTGTGTGTGTTGGTATATATATAGTATATATATCTATGTTATATACATATAGTATATCTGTATATTATAATGAGGTGATGTATGTACATATATCCACCTTCTTCCCCCCTCAAGGAAGTGTGAAATATATAGGCAGTTGTCAGTTGCCTTTTACCTCATAATATAGCATGCAATCCTATAGGAAGCAGCTGTTGCAGTTTTAGGGTTGCAGCCCTACAGTTCGTGGGTTGTTGCCCGAAATATTATCATGTCTGTGCTGATTACAGCATGATATATATATGCCAAACACGAAGTATATCCAATATATAGGTGGCATTTAGGGTATGTAACGTTACAGTGACCCCTATGTACCACAGTGTGTTTAGGGTGTTACTTGGTATCAGTAACCCTAAAATATGTCAAATTAAAGCAGTATAAACATTTTGCAAAGATATTTAAGCAAAACTGCATTTAATTTCACACTGTATGTTACGTGGTTTGCAGTAGGTATGTTACACCCCTGACACACACATTTAATTTTAGGGTGTTACATGGTGTTACAAGTGCTGCATAAATCAGGGATTATTTATTGATAGCTGAATAATCAGATCAGCAAAAAAATCAACCCGAATGTTTCATTTTGAAATCATGCGTAAAACATTTTTACGCATTTCGTTACAGCCAATATGTACACCCCTACATATTACACACCTAATATCTAGGGTGTTACACGAGATATGACCATGGTCATTATGTTTTTCTGATACCTCAATAGGTATAAAATCATAATTTAAAATAAAATGGGGTCAAATTTTCAATTTTGAAATTTATCGCCAACGATTTTTACCCATTTTACAGCTTTTTTGACCATCTGATTTATTACCTCAGTAACATATCTCGGTGTGTATGTAAGTTGCAAGCTACAGAACTTCTGCAGCTTACTTCACTTTTGCACATGACAAATTTCATGGCATAATAGTGAATATTTCTAATAATCAACATGTGTGGTTGATCAAAATGTGGGTTTTACTGATTTGAAACCCATGGAAGTTAATGCACTCCCTGATGATATATTAGATGTATCAACTGTAAGCGGACTAACCACTTAAGTGATAACTTATCAGATCCTATGATATGTTTGAGCATATGGCTGTGCATTAAGAGCATATCAAAAGGATATCTCTAGATTTCAAACATATCAGGACACAGCTTGAATATAATCCAAGCAGTTTAGCACAACACTGTATGTGTGTGTGTGTCCACAACAACCTATGTCAGCTCAATATATATATACTGACCTGATTAGGTACATGCTTTTGTGCTGATCATTACTGAGTCAATTGTCAGAATGCAGTATAGTGCTTGTTGTTGCTCCAGCGATATGTGAGAGTGGATGGACTGTGCTCAACAGTTACCAGCTGTTATAATGAACACAGTATTTTGCCTTCGGGTCTGGAGATATCTCCATCCAGCCCTACAGCATGTTGTTTTATCCTGCTCCCATATCTATCGCCATCTCAGACATTCCACACGCACATGTGTTTGTGGAATGGTATCTATATTATCATGCACATAATGGACATTATAGTTGATCATTTCACTCTGAGTCAGTGAATGTCATCATATACAGTAATGTCAGTGTGTGTGCAATGTGCAGTACTTGTTGATTAGTGTGTGTGTGTTCACTTTACACACTTGCAGGAAGGTGACTTCTGGTATTACAATATTCCCAGATAGTTTATCATGCAGGATGGTGATCAGCATACCATGTACTGAATGAATCTAGCATGATATATATCAGGTTAGGGGTTATTGTAATCCTGTTATAATCTCATTCACAATAATGAGTTGCTTGTTTATTTAACATGTAGCTCCGGTGTGCATTCCATCCAGTAATCCACCATAGAACGTGCATGTGATCCGAAGAGCATCTCGGCTCCACCGGGACATGACGAGCTAATTATGGTGTTGAGATTACTTTCAGGCACCTTATACTAACATGGGTTCTAATATAACTTAGCATGCACTGCAATATGCTTGTGCAATGTTCAATATATTGCAATATGATGCTACAGTAATCACTCACCTTTAAGGAACCTCGACGTTAAGGAACCAGCCAGCCTTTGGGGGGGGGGTGGGTACCCAAGTTGATGAGAAAAGCTGGCTGGACTTTTTTTCTTATGGAATCACCCTGCGATAAGAAATATGGTGCTGGCTGACTATCTTAAGGGGCATTTCATAAAGTTCATATATATTAAGAAATCTAGGCTGGATTCTGGGAGGGTTGCATTCTTGCTACGAGCGTTTGACTTGACGGCACTAAGAATGATGGCCTTCAGTTCTAAATAGTCTGATTCAGATATGATATCATCGGCTAAGTCCTGCTTTAATTCTTTCAACTGTGCACGGCTCTCAGGGTCCATTTTCTAGGTTTTGAAAATTTTAAGAAATGTGGCTGGCTACGTAAGGATGACACGTGGATGGCTATGGAATGTGCTGGCTGGCTTAAAAGATCGCGGTCACTATTCTTAACAGATTCCATAGGACGCTTGGCGGGCGGGGGTACCCAAGTCGATGAGAAAAGTGGGCCGACCGGAATTTACGGTTTTTCTTAAAGGTGAGTGATTACTGTAGTGTTCCAGTTGTTAGGACACCCTGCTGACAGGAGGAATTGAAGGGATGAACCCGAGCCAGGCCGAACGAGAGACCGATATGTTCCACAACAAGGAGCGAGAATACCAGCACGCTCGGAACCCCACAGAACGGGAACCACTGTCAGGGACTCCCACGAGGCATGCCCACTACTGGCCGGGGGTCACCAAACTCAACATAGACACCGAACCTTTTAACCCAGACTGGGACGCGGCACCCACAGGCAAGTGCACGCTCACGAGGGAGGCAGGCAGACACCACGTGCTCGCACATGACGAGCGGGGTAAGATGGTAGGTGCCCTCAAAGAGGTAGTACTAGACAGGCTCTGCGACAGATATGTGGCCGCGACGGGCACGAACAGCGCAGATCAGACCCACACACGGGCGGGGGAGGAGCGACGGAGGTCCTTCGAGGAGCGGGAGCCACAGTTGGGCACGGTCCACGGGTTCGCCACAGAAGTAGTCCTCCTGCTCAAAAGATACTCCTGCGAGGAGGAAGAGGAAGTCAAGAAAACTGCACTGCAGAATCACTGGACGCTCCCTCCGGAAATTATGCAGGCGCTCCAGGAGGCCTTCGGAATCCAGGCGGAGGTGTTCGCGTCGCCGCTCAACGTACACAGTCACACGGCGACATACTGCTCCAAGTTCGACAGGGACAAGATTTTTGGATCCAAAGGGTCTGCATGGGACACTCACTGGGGAGAGCTGGGCGCCTTCGAGTTCAACCCGGAGTACACAGCGGCAGACCTAGACAAAGCGCTTCAGGAGGCTCTAATGTCCACCATGGCGAAAACCCCGGTACTAGGGGTAGGAATTTACCCGGCCTGGACCAGAACGCCGGCCAAGGCATACTGCAGAAGATATGGAGATACCAGGATACATGAATTTGGGGTAATCCCAAGAAAAAGTTTTACGTTCCTCCCCCCAGACCACTGGGGGGGCACCACGGTATCAGGTGTCACGAAGAAGGACTACAGCAACTGGGGAGTGAGGATCCTAGTTGTCGCTAAGGCAGAGGGATGGCAAAAATTCTGCCCGAACCCAGAAGGGGCAGCGAAAATTGTCGGGAAAGCCCTGCAACGCAGTACATACTGCACTGTCCGTAAATACCACACGCTTCGCAATCCCAGGCCGGCCAACTCGAGGGTCCACACCTCGGAGGCCGTGTCTGACATGGCAGCGGTTAAAAATGCGATGGAGAACGCTAGTCAGCACGACATGATCTTCGACCCCCACCCGATGAGAAAATGGGAAATACCGAGCATGTCGCGCAGACAGGGGTGGGGGAATGAAGGGGGGGAGGTTCCCAAGGAAGACCGCACCCCGGAGGCAGCAAGGGCCATGAGGCAAACATGGCGCGACAGAGGACTCACCGACGTCACGATCACGGAGTACCATGCGGCGAACACTGCATGGCCCCTGGACAGGATCAAAGAGGACTCGAGGGCCAGATGGCTAAAGGCCATGGAACGCACTCCCATGCTCTTCAGCAGACAGGACAGGGACAGGGGACACACAGAGGTGCGGGAGCGGTTCCCCACGTGCCCCATTAAGCAGAAAACCAGGCTTTCAAGAACTCTAGGGAAAACCAACAAGGCCTGGGACGCGACCTCGTTCCTCTATACAGATGGGTCGCGACTAGATCCAGAGGAAGAAGGGGGGTCGCACAGAGTGAGGGCGGCCTACTGGGACCCCAGAGGGGATGAAAGCCCCAGAACCTGGAGAGGCACGTGGTCGACGGGTGGACACCTCACCATCAACAGGGCGGAACTCCTGGCGATCCACGCGGCTCTCAGAGCCAGGGAACACTCAACACCAAGCGAGATATCAATCTGCACAGACAGCATCTGCAGTATGTACCAAATTCTCAACATGCTGTCCAGGCCCCACACGATGGAATGCCACAGACACAGGGATCTGCTTGAGGATATACTCTCCCTAGTCGAGCAGCATAACAGCAAGGGGACAGGAGTCGCACTCAGAAAGTTCAAAAGCCACACGGGAGTGAAGGGCAACGACGAGGCAAATGAGGCGGCCAAACAGACAGCTGAAAATGTGGAGGGAACCACCCAAATTGAACCATGGGACAACAGGACCATGTACACGCTCACTGCCAACGCCCGAGACGGAGAATCAATGAGGCCCCTACAAGGGGAGGGGGCGGTGGAAAGGTACGTGGCAGAAAGGATTGCCCTAAAAGCGACACAGCACAAGTCGGTGAAGAAATGGCTACAACCCCCGAGCAACCTGTGGGAGGATTGGGGGGTACCCGGCAGAGGAAATAGGGAAGAGGCTCTCTCGGGCGAGGACTCTGGAACGGCGAACCCCGCGGCAGGCGCCCCCGGGCCGGCCCAGGACCTCGACCGGGGCCAATAGGACACGGAAATGGAAACACCAGAGGAGACTCTTCAGGAACCGATGCTCCTAGAGGGTTTGCAGCACACTCCCTGGAGCCGGGGGGACCAGCAGAGGGGACGGGAGCCGGGAGACCAGGAACAAGTACACCCGCGGGAACATGCCGCGAGGGTGGACGCACAGGAGACCACTCAGGACGAGTGGGACCTACTCTGGGAATTCGATGAGGCGCGGGGGTCGCCTCTAGATCAAATAAACGACAGGAATGGGGACGTTACCCCTTACCAGCAGCCCGCCCCTCCCTCGACCCAGGAAACACGCCCCGGAATAATGCTAGAGGCCGCCCAAGTGAGGGACATGGGAGAGGAGGAGGCCATGAACTCGCCAGACAGGGAGATGATGCAGGCGATAGAGGAGGCAGAGTGCGCAGATCCAATGGACGGACTGTGCCGCTTGATGATGGGGATGGATCTGGGAGAATCGAAACTCCAAAACCTGACGGGTGTCCCACAACAAGCGATAAATGCCTACCAAGAAACAGCCCCAGCAAGAAGGAGAAAGAGGAACAGGGACCGAGAGGCCATGCACCGGGAAAACGAAGACAGGGCCGCCGCAAGCCAAGCCGACGCTGCAGCGGTCGAGGCACACATGGGAAGAAGAATGGAGGAGCCCCCGCAGGAAATCCTCCAAGATAAGTCGATACCAGGAATATCCAATTACTTCTGGAAAGTGACTCCACCGACACTCAGGTCCCTGATCCTGAGATGCCGGTTCGGGGTCCTCATGACGGCTGCCAGAAGGCACCTCATATGGCCGGGCAAATACCCGAACCCGGACTGCGCTCTCTGCGAGAAAAGGGATACCCCGGCACACAGGCTGGCGGGATGCACAGACATGACCAGCATGAACATGGCCACAGCCAGGCACAACGAAGTGGCAAGGACCCTTTACGAGGCGATCAGAAAAGGTCGAACGGGCGCCAGTCCGATCTGGATCACACACCACGCTGGCCTCGACGGGACTAACAGATGCACGCGCCCGATACCGGATTTCATACTCAAAAGGGGTCAGTGCCGCAGGGACGGAAAAGACCACCCGGGGGCTAAAGACCCCCCAGACGACATACCACACTTTGTGGATATTGTCATGATCAAGGGAGCCGAGGGCGTCAGGGACGCCCCCCCAGGCAGGCCGGAGAACACCCGGAGAGAGGACGTGGTGGAAATCCACCTCATAGAGGTGGCCTTCACGTGGGACACGCGCTGGTATGTGTCCCTTCACGACAAGCTCAACAAATACGAGCCCCTTATGGAGCTACTAAGATCCAAAGGATACAACGTGTTCTTTCACCCGATGCTTTTCGGAACCACGGGGTCAGTGTACGAACACAACGAGAGGGCCCTCACGCAATACCTCGGCTTCAGTAAGAAGGAAGCGGAAGCCCTCCTCAAGAAAATCAGTGGCGTCGCGGTGGAATGGGCTGCCAAGATGTTGATTTCACACAGCAAATCGGAGAAGGAGAAGGCTCTGAAAAACAGCAAGAAGCCGCCTTGATAGTGCATGTGACTAGGGGCAGGCGTAACAGCTGTGCACCTTCAAATATCACGCTTCCAGTAGGAAGAGTCACATTTTTTCTTTTTTTTTTTCTTTCCAGTTGTTAGCGTGATCAAACTGGTATATATATACTACAGCTGATATCGTGATCAAGCTGTTATGATGCATGCACAATCACAGTGTTGCGGTCATTCAGTATATAATGTATGTGTGGTGTAATGCATGATATGCTGCATGCACTCATTATATACTGCATGTTAGTGAATGCTGCAAGTCGAGTTTATGTGCATGTGTGTGTGTGTGCTGCAATCATTGTAATCTCCGCACACACATATCTTGCACACATTACTATATTGCTGCTAAGTATTCATGATCTGTCATGTAGATGTACACAGCATTCATGCAGTTCAAACTCTTGATTGCAAATAAGTATACAAATTCTGACAGTGAATAATTTGAAATATCTCTGCAGTCATCAAGGTATAGTGTGGAATGCTGCAATATGGTCATCATGCGTCCATCCATAAGTATCCCTGCGAGTATACAAATATTTTGCAGAGGATATTGACGCGAGCATGTGATGCACAGATGATCGTTGCAACTATTTTGACATCGTCATCGTAAAACTGCAAGATGATTGTCGTGCGCTGCAAGTGATTTTATGCAATCGCGAGCGCTGTTGATGAAGAGCACATATTGTCGCCATATTCTCAGCACATGATACGAGTGCTGACTTGTGCGCGGATCATAAATCCGCTGATGTTTTCTGTGCTCGCATCTTATACTGCGTAATTTTTACAGCTGCGAATAGCTTCTGCGCGTGCATATGATCGCCGCGCATACTTCCAACTGCGAATCGCTTCTGCGCGCACATATAATTGCCGCGCATACATTTCTTACAGCTGCGAATCGCTTCTGTGCGCATATGTGATCTCAGAGCATTCGTATGTCTCATGCACACCTTTTCGCACAGTGTATACGACGGTCAGCTGTTATGTACGATACTGCGAATGCGACGATTATCCTCGCGCACTCTCTTCGCTTTTGCAGCGGTATGTGCAGTATATCAAATATTCGTATTTATTCGACTGCGTCGCCAAATATGATTTGCGCTCCGCAACCTGTAAACACAAAATTATCGATATCTACGCGCTGCACTCACACTTGAGTTCTCGTTTCTCGTGCCTGACGAGTTAGAATACCATCTGATACGGGCTGATATGCAAGCCCTTAGTATATCATATAATATAATAGAAGCGCGGTGTTATAGGACGGTAACACACGTGCAAGTTATTAGCGGGGATGAGTGCAGACTTCTGACAGAAGATACTGCTCTAGCACAACGCTAGCTCATCTATACCGAATGTCTCCCATCTCATAGATGGTACTGCTATTGGGTTGTGAACCCGAGACATTGGTTGAACGACCAGTATCGGCTAAACGAATCATGCGTTTGCCATATGATACTGCGCATGCTTACTCAGAACATGCTAGAAGCGAAGATGCATACTTCTCCGAACCATTTCGGTTCTTCAAGATGGATCTTGCTTTGTCATCTCGAGTCCGCGACATACGGCCTCTCGATGACATGTGCCATTCAAGTCTTACCTTGAATGAATGACAGATGATGTGACTTATCATCTCGATGACATGTACAGTCATAGTCGACCGTACTGACGACTGTCTGACGACTGCCTGTCATTATAATATATGACATGAGTCGACATGACATGACATGACATTGTATGACATGTCTGACAGGTCTGACACGTATGACATGTATGACACATATGTCATCGGTCATAACCCTGACAGGTATGGTATCGGTTGCAAAGCGGGTAATCGATCGATGCCGATATTTTCAAATTGAGTATCGATCGATTCTGATTTTTTGAATTTAGAATTTCTAATCAATCAATTCTGATTATTTGACACAGCATATCGATCGATTCCGATATTTTGACACAAGTTATTGATCGATCCCGATATGGCTTATTTTGCAACTAATATTCCGATATCTGCCATCATTAAGCGATATTCACCGATATACTGCAGTAATTGCGCAAGTGGGATCATGTGCTACTTGATACATGCAAATACTAATCTAGTATTCGGCTTAGCTAGTACCTAACGAGTGTTCATGGCCGCCATTAGCGAATGCTGAATAGTGCCCTCTTCCAAGTTTTTTCTAAGGTCAGTGTGCATTCCACTAATAATAGGAAAAACACGCTCTACCCATGCTGTGGAAGCAGGCGCACCAAGAAATTGCCTAGCCATCCTAGCAAGTGAAGGAAAGGTTTCGGCGTAACCCCTGATGTGCTTTTTCGCTTAGCGCCCTTACCACGCCCCATACTGTACGTGTAGCCTCAAGAAATGGTCCTCAAGGCAGCTAAGGATCTAACTAGAGGCTTATACAACCCCTCAAATGTCCAACAATCGATCCGCGATTCAGTGTGTCGCAGCAGGTGGGGCTAAACAAGCAAAATGGCCAATGGCAGCTCTGTTTTAGCACCGTGAGAGATCAATAGTTCCATTCCGAATTTTCCGATATATCGCTGAAAATCTGGTAATGATATCGATATTGGGCAAAATCGGGAGTGTAATCAATCGATACCGATTTTTTAAAACCCGATGTCGATTAATTCCGATATTTCGACATAAACAATCGATTGATACTGATAATTCCGATATGCGAAAATTAGATATCGATCGATACTGATATTCCGATATATCGATATATCGGAATATCGGCACAACCGATATAATACCTTGCTTCATTCTGGCAAACACTGTGGAAATCTACTGGTACGAGATTGTCTATGACATCTTCACACCATCCACAGTCGAATGCAAGCAATGAGCGAAGCCATGCCTTCATTGAGGATATCCTCAGGTATTTTCCATTTTGTTTGATGCATGATTCACCAACCTCTGGTTTATAACTGATTAGAAAGTATTTTTTTTTCTCAGGTGTTGTTGCAATGATACTTCAGCCAATTCGTGGGAGGACAAGTTGCCTCTGGTGGAGTTTGCAATTAACAACACAGTTTCTGCTACGACTGGTTACACACCTTTTTATCTCGACTCGATGGCGCAACCACTTTCGCCTCATGATCTGGCAATCACTATTCCGCCAGAAGCTCCTGTTCCAATACAGAATGCTATTCGAGATCACTTTGACCAGTACTCGGCTGTTCATGCCAATGCGGTAGACAACATTTCCCGAGCAGCAGAAATCAACCGAGCCAGATTCAATAAGACTCACATGCCCCGACTCTGCAATAGGGCAGAAAGTTCTTCTACGGACTGAGTTTATTCAATGGACTGGTTTGACAGAGGCAGGCAGACACTTTAAGCAGCCATATATTGGGCCGTTTACCATATCCAAAGTTGTCAGCCATGGACGTGCTTATGAGCTAGATTTCGGGGATCTCGACATTCGTATCCATCCGGTTCAGCCTGTATCCAGAATAGAGTTATATAATGACTCGATCCAAGCACCTTTGCCTCTGCCACAGATGATCACCGAAGAAGGGCAACCATTATTTGAGATATCACACATTCTCTCAGATAAGATCACTAGAGGTGTCAAGTACTATTTAGTGCGATACGCAGGCTACGGCCCTGAACATGACACCTGGGTCAGAGCCACAGAGCTGACCAATGCAGCAGACACAATAGCTGCCTATGAAGGCTAACAATATATTAAGCCTATTGCCCTTACTTCTTGTAATATATGCTAATACATGTCGATCATCTATATACCCTGCTCTTAATGTTCTATGGCTACTGCCCCGCAGTCCTTGTGGTAGGACCAAATCGACGATTTGGTCCTACCACGAGGACCATCGTTCCGATGATTTAATTGGCAATCTCCCGTGATTTGTGGTGTCTAACCAATGGAAGGTGGTATATATAGGTTCTATATTAATTTATTTGAACGCTGGTTTGGCCTATATCCATCCCATATATCCATGACGAACGCATTTCAAACCTCTACACTCAAACTTTTCAAAACGGATTCAAAAGGCATCTGAATATCTCCATAGCCATCCACACGACCATTACTGCAAAGTGAGGCAGCTGCGGCCATTGCAAGCGCGCGAACACCCCCACGAGTAGGAAGCACACCTGCCCTACCAATTATTGCCCCATTCATCCGTGTGGATTTGCATATGGACAGCGTATGGACATCGTAAGGACCCATATGGACAAGCGTATGGACGGTCTGAACAGATTTCTGGCGAAACCTTGATGCATATGTAAGAACCATACGGACGACGGTGTCCATACGAAAGTGACCCAAAATGTCCCATGGACACCGTAAGGATTTCGTATGGACACCGTACGGATATCGTATGGACACCGTATGGACAGAACACATGTCCACATGGTGTCCATACGCATGGACAGAGGCACTATCCAACCGCACGACAGCGCAGGAACACCGTATGGAAACCCGTATGGATAGCATATGGACGTCGTAACCGGACGTGCGGACAACGTATGGACCACCGTAAGGACAGCGTATGGACAGCGTATGAACATCACAGTCGCACGTGCGGACACCGTATGTAATGCCGCAAGGACGGCATATGGACGGCGCATGGACATCGTAAACGTGCGTGCGGACGGCATTTAACTCCCATAAGGACAACGTATGGACGTCGCATGGACATCGTAACCGGACGTGCGGACAACGTATGGACCACCGTAAGGACAGCGTATGGATAGCGCATGGACCTCATAATCGCACGTGCGGACACCGTATGTAATCCCGTAAGGACGGCATATGGACGACGCATGGACATCGTAAACGTGCGTGCGGACGGTATATGGACAACGCATGGACGACGCATGGACGTCGTAATCGCACGTACGGACATCGTATGGACTACCGTAGGGACGGCGTATGGATAGCGCATGGACCTCATAATCGCACGTGCGGACACCGTATGTAATCCCGTAAGGACGGCATATGGACGACGCATGGACATCGTAAACGTGTGTGCGGACGGTATATGGACTCCCATATGGACAACGTATGGACATCATAATCGCACGTACGGACATCGTATGGACTACCGTATGGACATCGTAAACGTGCGTGCGGACGGCATATGGACACCCATAAGGACGGTCAATAATAGAT